>JAMKCH010064487.1:0-22810 GCA_023653785.1 Ophioderma brevispina
CAAATTTCATAAGGAATGTTGCACAGGATTATTTATTTGTTACTTGAGATTTTGTTTTCCTGTTATATGCAAATAAAAGCTAATTAGGGAGCAATAAATTTTTGCCGTTATTCAGACTCCAGTTTCTGTCTCAAAGCAAAGTTAGCCTCATGTTTTTTGCACGAATGTATAGTGAATACACAACCCCATTATACCTGCTATTTAATGTCCATGGCTAAGTAAACTAAGTTGTTTTAAATTAAAATGTGCAAGAGAAAATGGTTGATGTAGTCTCTATACCAAATCCATGGATGAATTGTTGTTATAAAGAGGAATAACCGTGAAACAACTCACAAAGTTAGTATACTAGTCAAGCGTGCCCAGGAATTTATTGAGGGGGGCTGGACTAAAGATGTTCGAACCATGAGGGCGAAGCGAGCGGAGCGACTATACGGTTGTGGTCCATGGGCCCGCCATAGGGCCCCTGGTGGGGTCCAGGGCAAACGCCCCCGGCGGGGTCCAGGGTGCAGGCCCCCTGAAGCTCCTGAGGTTTTAGGGTTTTCAAGACCTTTCCTTGCGTACTTCGACACTTTTTGATCCGCACTTGCATGAAAAATATCAAATCAATGTACCATGTTCCTCTTCTATTCTTATACATTCGTTTCTTCTTCTTTCTCCTTTCTCCTTCTCTTTTCCTCTTTTTTCTTTCTCCCCTTCCTCGTTTCTTTTCCTTCCTCTTTTTTCTTGAGAACGTTGAGGGGGGCTTTAGCCCCAAAAAATCCCCCCCCCCCGGACGGGGCCATGTGCTAGTTATCTTTCCAGTCTCAGTCATAATATGTGATGTTTTAATTATTCGATCCCATCCAGAGCCGGGGGGCCCATTGGTCATTGATATATAAAAGCATCCATTTTGTGATAACATTATCAAAAACTTGCTATACAATTTTCAAGGCATTTGCAGTGCACACACTGAAAAGTGGTATTTTTTTTTTCAAGATTGTGCACCATACAATACTAATGTGAAAAGGGTAGCAAAAACACTGAAATCTGGAAACAAGGGTGGTACTGGTTTTCACACGTGAACTTTTATAGGGTCGGTTGTTGGAAATTTCGAGTTTGTATGTATTCGGCTCATCTGTGTAAATGAGGCTTTCATATACAAAGAAACACATTTTAACTTGCTTAGGGGTCAATCATTGCCAATACTTATTAATGGTAGATTTTCACAAGCCCTTACCATACTTGTTTACGGGTGCTTTCAAAATTACCGGACTTGTTTTTACGCGGTACTTTTTGAAACTCCTTGTTTTAGGGGGCGCGGGACTTTGAAAATGTTGAGTTTTTGGTAAAAGCAGACTAACCCCCTAAAATGCTCCTTTTGAGCATCTCATCACTAAAATGTGGACTTTCTTGTCAAATTTCTCTACACTTTGGAACATATTTAATGGACAAAATCAACAAAACGTCGACCTTTTGCACCTTATGTGGGATTTGTGTGTGTGTGTGTGTGTGGGTGTGACGGCGACCGGCTGCTGATCTCAAGATAATCAGCCAGTGCCCACATTCATGATCTAAACTCAAAAGCTTAGTGTATGATTTTGAATTAGGTTCTGTAAAAAGTTGATCATCACTTTTTGACTATTGGCATACTGCACAGAGTTTAAAATTGGTTTCCCGTCTTCGTCTTTTGGCATCAAAAAGACTTTCTGATCTATAAAATGGCATCTTCCAGCTAAAATGCAAACAGTGCACAATTCTAGACACAAAATATGAAAATTTCAGCAATATATAGACGTGCTATACACTTAGAGAGCTATAAGCAATACAACGTCATACATGTATGAATGAACCCACCAATCTTAACAGTTTTTTTTCCAAGAGGTCTGTGACAGCATTTCCCAGGATAATGTAATGATATTATGTGGTGATGAACCATTATAACACATGATAATCGTGGAATCTATACCTCTGCAAGTGGATGTTTGTCCTCCAGTATGGCATGCCAAAGTGGTTATATTATCTTGGCTGGTTTATTGCATATACACTAAGACCAGGAAAATAATGAAAACAGGTTCTCAACGCAAATGACCATACAGGCACTTGCTACAGACATCAGTCTCATTTTTAGCCTTCTGGTATATCAATGACCCCCTTTTCCATGCCAATTTTAGTATGGCAATTTTTTGTTTTTCAAAATTTTCTCTAATTTGTTTGAGAATTAGTCAAATTTTCTCAATTAGAAGCCAAGTTTTTGTAAACATTTTAGGAAAATGAGTCGAATTTCCTCAATCTGAAGTCAAAATTGTTCAAATTTGCTTCAAATGTACACATTTTTAGGAAAAAGGGGAAAATTTGGCCCAAAAATTGCATTTCTGCTATAGCTACAATTCCGTTTTTTTGCAACAAATGATATAGCTATATGGGTCCTACTTCCAGACTCTCGGAGGCACGCCCTACCCAAACCAAACGTGGGACACCCCCCCCCCACGGGGGTATAGGGTGACTCTATACTTGATCTTGCTTAGAAAAGAAGTTCAGGGTCTCTGGGTGGAATAATTAAATCATCATACATGTGACTGAGACTGTGATAACTAGTATACATACTTTTGTCTCTGAAGTGCGAATTGTGGTTATTTCACGGTAATAACGACGATTCCTTCCATTTCTTGGTTTTACTTTACTTACCCATGGGTATTAATAGCAAGGAATAATGGGGGATGTGTAGCGTAGGGTTTATTCTACATTCAAGAAGAGTGTTTATAGATGACTGTATTGTGCAAAAACTTGAGGCCTAACTATTTCTATGGACAGGACTGGGTCTACAGAAAGGCAATTTTATGCATATTATTGTCTCTAATTAGGTTTTTTGCAAATAACAAGAAAACAAAAGATCAAATAACAAAATAAATATTATATACAATGTTCCTTGTGAAATTTGCCACATTTTGGTACCAAGGTCGATATACTTTGGACGATGTATGGCCATTTGACCTTTGACCTTGTGTCAAGGTCACTAAAGGTCAACGGAAAAAAATGGCAACATCGTTTTTCTGAATAGTCAGACCTAGTAGCATACGTTTATAGTGGTTGCCAACAATTAACATGAACTTCACCAAATTTTACATAGGCCCCTCCACTATACAGTCAAGGTTAATTGAACGCACAGTAGAAGTCCAAGGTTTATTTATTCGTGAAAGAGGACAAGTATCTTGTTCTTTGCGTCATGAAAAAAATAGCTCAATCTTAATCGGACTGGTGATAGCACCTGAAATATTTTCAACTGCATGGGTAATAACAATGGCTCTGTACTGCCAGATAAAAAGTAATTTGAAGTGCATACCGAATGGATTTACTGGATATCAACAGTGCTATTATTTGCTGGAGTCAATGCAGCATGGTGTATATCTACTGGTCACTGATATTTAGGTAAAGGTACTTGTGATGACACTTTATTCATTTTCAAACAAATATGCAACTGTTGAATTTGACATAACCCAGAGTATTGAAAGGTATATATATACCGTGTGTCCCAAAAAACGCAACACATGGTGGCAGGCGCCATAAGTTTTGAACAAAAGCACGTGACTACTTATTCTTTGTTGTACGGTATGATGGAACTGTTAGCTAATATATCTGAAAAGTTCATACAGGTAGAGTCAATAGTTTTTAAGATATGATCCCAACAATCAAGTAACACGCAGAACCCATTTTACAAAAATGAGGAGCTGGTAACCACAAGACTGGCACCCGGACTGGCAATGAAGAACAAAATGGCAAATACAATATTGATTGCAATCAACATTTACTTGCCCAAATTTCTTGCAGAACAACTTCTACTGGGTCAAATGACAGCATCTTCAAAATTATTACTTAACTGATAATGATAAAACATTGATTTATTGGTGATAAAATATGTTTCAAGACGATATAAAACTATGACTAAGTCATAGACAAACTCCACGTTACATAAAATGATAAATGCGCTCGGCTGCAACTTGCTTGTTACTGAAAATAATGTTACATTCTCAACTTTATGAAAGTAAAACCTATGTCTTCAACACAGGACACACGGTATATTAATAACATGTGCAGAAATCAGTTACTTCGCCGATATACGTAATCAAAGTCCTTATGCAAGCATCTTTCTCTCTTTGATCCCATCGCTTATAAGCTAAGAAGTAGGTGGTAATCCAATACTCACAATAAGCTTTGATATTGAGTCATCAGTTCTTTCACTATTGTTTATTTCTTTCATTTGTACTACCTGAGTTTTTTTCTAGAAGTTTGTTTCATTTGTCCTTTATTGTTTAACGTGAATATTCATCAGACCGTTATTTTTTTCTGAAAGTGTCCAGAGACCACTTTCGGAAAAATAAGGTTCTGATGAATATCCATGGTTTAAATAATGGTCTGTGACCACTTTCGTAATTATAATGGACAGTTGCACAAAAGAAGCACAGTGGATACTGATGAAAAGAAAAAGAGCTAGACGAATATAATGAATAAAATATCATTTCAATTCAGTTGATATACATCATACCACATTGATACCAGCAACTATAATAGCGCTGTTGATATTCATTAAATCGCTGGACCCCGTCGGTTATATCACTCGTTTATATTTGGGGCGTTTATACACTTAGCCATACACTTAGTAGAGACAGGTGTTTCACATAATTACTGGCAAATGCGTTCGATATGTTGCATGCAACACACACAAAGTTAAAAGTTAGACAGGTTTAAAGTTAGACCTGGTCAAGTCAAAATTAGTTTTGTCCACAATTGGCAGCTATTCACATTTTATTCCGTTGTCGTCTATGGAGCCCGGAATATGATACCTGCCCGGATATGATTACTTTCACACCGGTGTAAAGGAAAACTGAGTGTCCCCCAGGAGAGAGTGTCCTACTACATAGAAATGTACAGAATAAAACCGTGACCTATAGACGAGGCCATTTGATACAGTGCGGAAACAAATGATGATATACAGCACCGAGTAGAGAAAACAATAGATAGATGGGCGGTAGCGGCGCATTAGTCCACTCAATTATGGAAAAATACTAGGTACACCTGACAAAATTGCTACAGGTTTTTGCTGTAAACGCGGAAGTCTGGCAAGCATGCTAATTTGCTTATTTACGTAGAGTTTTGCCCCATATTTCGACCAAATGTGTATTAGATCAAAGATTTTTGACACCTGTTTTTGCAATGTGTAGCACTTGCAATTGAAAATTAAAAGTGGAAAAATTATGGTCATTATTCAAAATGGCCGCGTTTTCCGCCAAATTCATTTTGCCATCTAAATGTTTCAGACTGCAATCGGATGGGGAGATCTTTTTTTCATTTGTTTAGCAATTTTTATTAGAGTCAAACACATTGGGTCAATTAGATAACCAAAGAGGTACCTATAGTACGGGGCACTCCCTATCTGAAATGATGGTTAATGTGCCTCGGCCAGGTGAAAATAGGGTCCTTCAGATAAAATGTACCCACAAAAAATGAAGTAATTTGCTTACAACGCAATGCATTATTGGATATGAGAATCGGCAAATGAGTGTGCGAATGTGGCTCTGTCGTTCCCTTTTAATTTTGATACACATTAGGCGTGTTGTAAGTTCTGAATTACTACGGAATGTATAAATCCAGATGGAATTTTCGGTCTCGTTCGGTGTACGAATGGAGTGAGATGGCTTGATTCAACCGTTGTACTCAATGTGGTTCGATAACACGGATTTCGCCGATGTCTACCGGGTTACTAATCAAAGCCTTGCAATGCGGAACAATGGACGATCAGAAATAGCCCCTCAGAGTAGTGCGCGATCATGTACCAAGAGCCAACCATATTATTTTGGTAGCGTTCGAAGTTTTCATAGGTTTCACCTTTGGACAAGGACCGAATCCCCACTGTGATAGAATGGGGAGGGTTTGCCAGGGTAATGACGGCGGACTATGAAACATGAATGCATTGCCCACTCAATAAGGTATGAGAAAAACAATCTAACGGAACTCAAAAGCATGCTTTTATGCCAGAAATGTTTTGCCTATACTGTAAATTGAGATTAAAACTAAAAAGTTTCAATTTATTTTCTTGGACAGATGGTTGTGAATCACTATGCAATGGTCAGCAAGCCACCTGTAACTTTTCCTATTACTGTACAGCTTAAAACCCCCGCATTTGCTTATCCGGAAGAGCCGCCGTCTGGGTTAACACCTCGAGAGCGCGATTTGGGTCCAGTGGAAAAAGCGCAGGAACGTGAGCATCAGACCGTGAAATAGTGAGTTCGAGTCCCGCAGTTGCCAATGTGTTTTAGAGGGAGCCCAGAAATGTTATTCACACAAAAAAGTCCATAACTCTGACAACTGGGCTGCAAGGGTCTTCCACCCACATTGTAAAAATGCAGTGCTGTGCAAGCTCTGGGCCGTAGCTTTAGGAAATAGTCAAGTGGCGCCAAGCCAAAATGTCATAGCTGATAATCTTCGAATCACCACTACATCAGTAAACATTATGTAAAGAAATATCCTGACTGATCCAGTAAATTCATTTCTGGACACTTTCAAGTATCGCATTCTTCAAGTTAAAAAATGGCTAACAATAACAGATAATTTCCGAAAGGGCTATCTTAGCAACTATATAGGTTGAAAGTATATACGAATATATGTTATTAGACGCAATAAACACATTTCCGAAATTTAAACTGTTCTGACCATGTCGCCAAGATGATAGCCAAAAATGTGACAATCTTCAAAACAAAAACCAAAGGCAAAGTAAAATTATTATCTGTACAAATCAAAATCCAAGTGTCAATGAACAATTAGATGTACTTGTATAATAACAACTCACAACACAGTAAACGCATATGTCGATGGTGCGAATGATTTGGAGCGGGATGTGTTGAGATTAAAATAAAAAGCTTTAAATGCTCAACTTTGTTCAATGAATAGCGCTTTTACCCATTTTACATGAAAACTTTTGTATCGAATATGTAAAGGCTACATACGAACCAATGTAATAGATTGTCGTACAGTCTGAGACACGCTATCGGTTCTTTTGGTTGGAGTCATGTTATGAAGTCCCGTAGGCGTCAAAGGTCAGAAACAAAATACCTTCAAACACAAATAAATGAGCCTTGTGCACAAGTGATCGGAATTTATTTACAATATAAAGATTTTAATGATTGTAATTTGTTCAAGAATTTGGTAGGTCAAAACACATTGAAAAAATTACACCACAATATAGAATTGTAAACACGTATGCCCACTATCTCCACAAGAAGCGTTGACGTTCAACGATGGGTATGTCCTACAGCGAAGACTTCAAAATGGACAGATGCAAAGTCACGCCTAATAAATCTCAGTTAATATTCCATTGGCATCTTCTCAGGTCTGAAGTAACTTTTGTCCAGCAGTTCAAAGATCGACAAGGTTAAAAAATTCCCTCGACGACACTAATTCCACAGTATTATCAGTCCACAGTAATCACCACGATTTCTATCTGTGCCACAATGTGGAATCCTATTTTTGATTCCCGGCACTTTCGGCTTCAAAGAGGACAATGAATACTTACAGCACTCTGCTCACATGGAATGAAAATATAATAAATCCTGGCACTGTGTGGAGCTAAACTTACCATTATTGTAGATAAAACTAGCTATAACAATACTGTATAGCTGAGACACTGCTGACTCAGTCCTTCCAGTGAAGGATTTAATTCTCACAGATAGAGTTCCCTGTCTACCATAAGCATAAAAAAAATATCATCATGCATAAACTAACCTAGCACTGTCAATCAGATGTCAAGAAATTACATCACCTGGAATTACCTCATTACATATAATTAACTTATGGGGAATTACTAGATTATGCATGTTTGATCTTCAAAGCATAAACAAGTTGAGTTGACTCATTTTCTAATTTACATCTTGGGGATTCCCCACTTCCCTTATTGTGCAATCTAACAGGGGCAGCTAGCCAAAAACAAAAACTAGGGGTATTTCCCTTTCCTCTTTTATAGTAAACAAGTACTTTTCCCGTGAGAAAACTTTTTCAAAAATAAATTGAAAAAAAAATTTTATCAAAATTTTAGGGTAATATAACATCCTCCCCGTAAAAAGAAAATTTGAATGAAATGAAAATTTTCCAAAATCTGGCTTTATACCTTTAACCATTTTGTGGTTAATTTAATATAGTTTGTACAGTGCAAATTTTACAATTGTATAAGTTCTCTGCATTGCCTCTTCAGTCGACATTACACATTTTAATACTCACATCTGAACAAATTTCGGGCAGATCTGGACAAGGCGTCTTGCCAAGACATTGTTCTTTCCTTGATAGTCTTATGCCCAGATTGTATTCTATAGAGTAAAAACTCCACCTGACAAGTCTCGTTTCTATTTTTTATCTTGGGGATGAAAGTCAATGGATTGTGATCCGTGCACACTAGAAACTGGTGCAATGTTGATACTCACAGTACATTCAAAATTTTGCAATGACACTAGCAATGCAAGACATTCTTCTCAAGTGTTGAGTAGTTTTTCTGATGTTTGTCAAACTCTTTGAGAAATAACATACAGGATGATCTAAATCATTTTCATCTGCTTGCTTGAAAACTCCACCACAGCCTACACCACTGGCATCAACTGCCAACTTGCTTGTTTCTGACGTCTGGCGCAATAAAAAACTGCGCATTCATCAAAATGACTTGATTTTCTCAAACGCTTTTTGGATTGCTCTGACCACACAAATTTTGCTTTTTTTTTTTTTTTTTTTTTTTTAATTTTGCATTTTCTTAAAAAATTTGGACAGGATTTCTGTAATACCCGACCCTACCTAAGAATCTCATGAGATTCTCTTGCTCTGTGGTGTGGGGAATTTCTTCATATTGCTTCACTTTTGCAGTGAGGGCCTAATTGGCCTTGTCCTACAACACATGCCCTACGTATGTGACATTTATGGAACCGTCACTTTTCACAGATGCACGTCCACCTGCCTGAGCTACTTTCTCCCTCACTTTTGGCTGGCTGTCTCCTGTGTTCTTCCCTGTTTCGCTTCCCCAGGAGATCTCCCCCTGGTTCCCCCTTTTCTCGGTCTGCCCCTTCCTTGTCCTTCGTCTTTGGCATTTGCCCGGCCGCCATTGCGCCACTGCCCTTCTTTTGTATTGGTATAGGCCATCGGGCGTACAAAAGGCTGAATTTTTTTTGGCACGGTCAGTGAGGGGAAGTTGCCAATACCCCTTAAACAAATCAAATTTGCTAAACAAATTTGGCATTTCCAACTAATCTATGCAATAATCAATACGTGGGGATCGGTAGGAGTCGGTTGGGGAACAGAGGTGACGTTTCGAAACTCTGTTGACAAAACGAAAAACCATCAGGTTTGGGAACCAGATACTGGGGAACTCCATTCACTATTGCTTGGGTTCTACTATACCATTGTCTAACATGTATGTCACCTCATTTCTGACATGCTGCAAATTGATTGGATTCACCCATAAGGATGTGTTTATAGGCTCCGAGTCACCTACATCAATGTCGGGTTTGACTGCGTCTCAATGGGTACATCAGGAAAATATGTTTTCCCACTCATGAACTAATTCAGTCCAATTACCCCTGTTGATCTTGTGGGAGGTGACCTAGTTTATGTCTAAATTGGTTGTCAGAATTTTGCAATTGACACCATAATCATTTCTGTGTTTCAGTGCGTCTGTTCAGGATAATGATATGATATGTCATCATGTGTACACTCACACTAACTCTGGATGACAACACACACGCAGGCTTAACGTTCTCATCTCGTCATTATACTCTTGAGCATATTTATGTGACATTCATTGTCGACTTTTACGTCTGACCTGGTGTTGTGATCACATGTCAAGGTCTCCCACTTGGTCTCATCTCATTGGTCCAGAATACTGGCTTGCCAAAGGATGGCCCTTGTATTGGAAAAAGTGCTAAAAACTGTCACCCGGTTTTGAATACTCGTCCTGGCATCTTTGTCATACCAGGTTTTGCATTTTTGCCTGGCTCGTTTGAGATTTGTTTGGAAATTTCTGGCTCTTTGGAGCTGTGGGTCTAAATTGAGACACATAGTCTAGCCAATTCAATTCAGGATTTTCACACAAACATTTTATTTCAGTAGTTGCAATGTCCCTCTCAACTTGTGACCAAAAACAACTCAAATGGGACTAAATCCTAATGATCGTGTACAGCCTCCTGGTAGCAAATAACAGGATATGAACTCACTCATCCAATCCCTCTCAAATCAAAACAATAGTTTGATCATTGTTTTCAATGTTTGGTGTACCTTTAGGGCCCTGGGCTTCTGGGTGGTATGCTGAGAACTGTACTGGGAACTTCCCAACTGGTCCATGACTTGTTGGAAAAACAACCGACATGAACATTTGATCCTTGTGAGACTGAATTGATTTTGAAGGCCTACTAGGGTGAAAATTGTAGACGCTTCAACAATATTCTGGGCCTTAATATTTCTCAGGGTATAGCCTCAGGGAATTGTGTGGAAGCAAAATGCTGGTCAGTAATACTGGATTTCCTGATTGGTTTTGGGAAGTGGATCTACGCAATCTATTAAGACCCCTAATAAATGGCTCATCAAATGCTGTATTGGTTGCAAGGGAGCAGTAGGATTTTCTGATTGGGGCTCCCACCATTTGCATGTGTGACAAGTCGTACCAATACTCAGACACATTTTCTGAGTGTAGGCTCCCAAAAATGACCTCCTAATTCTGTCATGTGTTTTTTCTCACACATAAGTGTACTGCCATGGGATTATCATGGGCTATGCCTATCAATTCCATAATGGTATACTTTGGACACTCAAGTTGATGCACAAACATTCCATTCTCATCTACAAGTACATCGGGTGGCCGCCATTTTATAGTGAGGGACACCATGTTGCTTTTAGAAAACATACAGGAAATTGCTCGGCTTCCTGTGGACAATGCCCTTCACCTAATTTTCTAAGTGATGGGTCACTGTGCTGCTCATTACAAGATGTGATGGCTCTTAAAGGGTCTCCTTTACAGTTCCCTAAACTCCCTCATGTTCAGGGCTGGATTTTAATTTGTTACCAGCTTGTCACTTGTTTGTGCTCAGGGGCTGGTGTTCACGAACAGGGAATTTAGTTCCCCTGAAAGGGGAAGATGACCTCCAAAGTCCTCAATTTGAGAGAAAAGTTCCTCTAACTTTTGGCACAGTCTCATCGACGCTCTTCCCTATGTGTTGAGTTTATTTTGACCTCATCACCTGTCACTAGTTTCCTGTGGAGGCTTTCTGGTCATGACCTAGTTACTGCACATGCTGGGAAATTTCTATTTCATCATCAAATTCATCCACTGTACAGGGCAACCTGGGAATCTATGGGATCTGGGAGTACCTTCCCCCTGCCAAATCATTCCCTACCAACATGGAGACCCCTTTTACTAGGAGTTCTTGTCTACACCAATTGGGCACAGTCCAGAACCATGTGATCAAAATCATTATGTGAAGAGGGGCCACTAATACAATCCATACTATCCCCTGAATCAATGCAACTCGTTCCTGTGGAACTCTCACTATCAAATGGAAGTGCATCTTCAATCATGGACTGCGCGCAGCATGGTCCCGCATGAGTTGTAATGGGTTTGGATCTAAACTATCACATGAAAGTGCCACAAATGCCCTCCAAAACAAAACATGCCTTAAAGTCATCCCTTACTTTCTCTGTGTCAATTCCCCCTTTTTGGAAGTTCTTGTTTATGAACAGAAGAATGAAACTTTTGACCTCAAAGTAGCTGCACAACCTACGGTTTGACTCACTTTTGTCTTTCTACATTTTGGGCGGTAGCATGTAGCTCAAAACCGTGACCTGTATGTCCATGGTTCGTACAGTGATTGCAGGTGAACTGTGATTTGGGTCCAATACCAGGTTTTGATTAGCACATTTACTTTCTTTACTCCCTTGTTCATGGAACCTGACTTGGGATTCCCCTCCTGAGTGTACCATGAACACTGACGTAGCAACAGGGTCCAAGACTCCTTGGACCATTTCAAGCTATTGGCATTTCTCCAAAGTGGAAGAAGTATTTGTCTACTTCTATTGTTCTGAAATTTTGGAACCAGGCGATATGTTTTGCCGCATCAAAACCAGGGGCGTGTAGAGTTTGATGAGCTAGCCTGTTGTTCAATTTTTCTAACTCTAATTTAGCTTCAAGCTCTTTCTGTTTCATTCATTTTGCAAGGTTTCCTTTTCTAATTCTTTGTCTTTCTCAATTGGCAATCCATCTCAGTTTGTGCATCTCTTTTGATTTGATTTTTTTTGTTCTAATTCAATTCCTTTGAATTCTGTTCCTTGAATTTGCATTTCCAATTTCTTTTTTGTTTTTGTTCCATTTCAATCTTTTCAAGTCTATTTCCAATTACTTTTGAATTTCAAGTTCTTTTAACTTGAAAGCATCACTTTGGCCCTGTTCCAGAATTTCTTCTATCCTATCCAAATATGAACTATCCCAAACATCTTCCTGGACAAATTTTTCAATCAAATTATTTTTGATGACTTGCTTTCTCATAGCATGTTTTGCCTCAGGTCCTAAATGCTTGGCTAGTTTCATTAACTCAGGCTTTTTCAGCTCATCAAACTTCTCCCAAGTTATTTGTCCTATGAACACTTCTGGATCAAACTCCATTGTGATTGTACTCTACAACACAATATAATATTGAATTGAACCAAACTACAAAGTAGTACATGTAATACACACAAAATTTTGTATGCCAAAATGTGCACAATGTTTACAATATTAATATCACACTTTTAATGTTTAAATTCTGAACAATAAGGCTCAAATTTATCTCAATTCAATTCCCAAGGACGAGCCCCCAATTCTGTTATGACGTCTCGTGGGCGTCAAAGGTCAGAAATACCTTTCAAACACAAATAAATGAGCCTTGTGCACAAGTGATTTAAATTTTATACAATATAACAGATTTTAATGATTTGTAATTGGTTCAATAATTTGGTATGTCAAAAACAACATTACATAAAATTACACACAATATTTAAGATTATACTTAATTGTAAAGAAGTATGTCCACTAATCTCCACAAGAAGCGTTGCAGTTCAACGATGGTATGTCCTCACAGCGAAGACTTCAAAAATGACAGCATGCAAAGTCATGCTTATAAATCCTCAGGTAATATTCCATTGGAATCTTCTCAGTCCTGAAGTTAACGTTTGTCCAGCAGTTCAAGACGACAAGGTTAAATAATTCCCTCGACGACACTAGTATTCCACAGTATATCAGTCCAAGATAATCACCACGATTTCTGTCCACAATTTGGAATCCTATTTTGATTCCCCAGCACTTTCGGCTTCAAAGACGACAGTAGAATAACTACAGCACTCTGCTCACATGGAATTGAAAATATAATAAATCTTGGCACTGTGTGGAGCATAAATCTACCATTATTGTACATAAAACTAGCTATAACCATACTGTATAGCTGATTACAACTGCTGACCTCAGTCCTTCCAGTGACAGGTATTTTAACTTCTCACAGCTAGATTCCCCTTTCTAAAATAATTCATTCCATTCATCATTCATTCATAAAACATAAACCGAGCACTGGCAAAATCAGATGTCACAAAAAATACAGCACTGAATTACTTCATTCACATATATATTTATGGCCTTCGGTCCCGTCCTATTCAGCACAACCCCCCCGCGGAATACCTAGATTATGCAATGTTTTGATCTTAAAGCATAAAAAAGTTGATTCAGTTTCTAAGTGTTACACTTGGGGAATTCCCCACTTCCCTATTGTGCAAATCTAACAGGTGCAGCTAGCAAAAACAAACTAGGGATATTTCCCTTTCTCTCTTTTATAGTAAACAAAGTACTTTTCCCGTGAGGAAAACTTTGCTCAACTAACATTGAGAAATTAATATTTTAATCAAAATTTTGAGGGTAATATAACAGTTTTCAATCAAAAAACGGATAAGTGTCATGAAAATCGAGGCCAGGTGGGAATCTCTTAACATTGAGGGGATAGGCACTATAAAGAGTGTTGTTCGTTTAGAGTGAACCAAAAAACTCTTGGAACAAGACGAATAAATGTGAAAATTTCAAGTTTCTAATCTTTCTTAGTGACGTAAAAGAACCTTGGTGGGTAATGAGTTACTTATTCGTATCATTCTTTTATTTATGTTGACACATTTCAGAGTTTGGAATTTATTTCAAGTGAAGTGCCTTGCATTTTTTTTCGTGCGAAAAACGGGACACTTTTTAAGTATGGCCTTAATCTGATCTGGTATCGTCACAACGAATTTCTATTGTCATGTTGGGTAATGCTTACAACCTCTCAGAACGAATGGACTCGCCGACACGCCCCAAAACTTTTAATGAACTGACAGGAATAAAAAATCCTACTATAATTGGGTCACAATTCAGGTCTCTTACGGTCCCTGAGTCATTTTTTGCCACTATTCAAAATCACGGCAAAACGGACCCGTGCTTGTAATTTAGAGGAAATTGCCCTAGCTCTAACAAGAACCAGTGCTACCGTCCATTTTTTTTTTTTTTTTTGGCGGTGATCATCAAATTTGCCGGAAAGTATGTTATATGATATAGAAACTAATATGGCCCAAAGTGAAAATACCTTTTCTTTGCCATATTGGTCCTTTTATTGAAATTTGTGTTTTTTTTAGAAATCAGGATTTCTGGTATCAGTTGATTTGGTCAAAATTTATAATTGTCAATATTTACTTTGATTTTGCGACCGATATATCTAACTTTGTACATGCAAATTTTTAAATATTTTGAAAGAATTTGGCTGCCATAATCCTGACCACATCCGAAGTTAAAAATATCATAAATATTTTATTGTATCCAATAACGTGTATCAGGGTATTTCCCCCAATACTGTTGATCCATAATTGGCTGTTATTGTGTTTTCCTAGAATTGATCCTGATGTGGCACCATCTTGAATTGCAGTTTTAACGACTTTGAAGTGACGATATTGGTTTTATTGGGTCCAGTAAACACACATTTAACAGAAATATTGACTGATACAGAGCTGATTTGACTATATACGTGGACGCCACCTCGGATATCTCGGGAAAGCCACGGCGCAGACCTGGTAGCAATGGGATATCATACTTTTGTTTTTATTTCAGGCAATGTTTTATCAGCAGTTACGACGCTTTTGTATAAGTAAACTTCCGATCTGCCGGCGATGTGTCCTTGGGCAAGATATTCTCTCAATTACCTCATCGACCCACAATCAATTGGGGAGCTGTTATGGTGACTTACAATCTAAGTTGCTGATATGGACAGCGCTTGCCAGCTCCATCTAGATGAAGCGAAAAAATTATTGTGATGATTTCTGATGGTAGTTGTAATAACAATTGGCAATCGCGCCGTGAGCGCTTCGTAGGGCGGATACGTGGGCGTTATAAATGAACATTATTATTATTATCACCGTATAATACAATTGCTATCAACATACCTCCTTAGGTCAACTGATATTCATATGGATAGTTTTTTGTTTAAATGGCACAAAATCGGACATTTTGTTCTTGTTTCTTTCGAATACTGGATACATTTTTGAGTCCAGGCACAAAACTTTAAATGTCCATATTTAGTATGAAGATTTAATAGAAAATTAACAGTTTTTACCTAGATGTTTGACAAAAGCTTATAATCGATGATATTTGTGTATCCGTTTCATGGGATGATCACCTTAGGCACTTAGATGATTTTTTGACCCGCATCAGCAATGCTGACCTGACAGTCAATGTGGGAGAGGTGAATTAGTATACTTGAGACATATCATTGGCATGAGCAAAACCCAGCTGCCAAGGACTTCCATGCACTGCCCACAACTAAGTTCCTATGATTGATCAGTTATACTGCGTTTCATCCCACATGTATGCCGTTTGGAATCATGAACTGTCAATCACGACTGCATGAAAACATCTCAAGCAGTGTCTTACTAGTTAATCAATTTCACAACCCCGAATTTACAGATCATTAATTTCTCCAGCGGATGACTCGAAATTTTTGTCCAGGCGTTGTGCTTTTTATAGCCACCCTCGACACAAATGGTGATGAGAAGCAATCACTTATCCTGAGTCAAAACAGTGGCGGTTTAAGAGTCAGCATTGTCAGCCGCCCAGCTGCTTACAGGCCCCCCGAAAATATTGGCCTCAGGGCCCCCTCAGAAACACCCTAGTCGCACATAAACCGGGATATCGCGTCTACTCAAGACACTAAAGGGCCCCACCCTAAGCTGCTAACAGGGCCCTTTTCCTTAACTCCGCCACTGGTCGAAAAATGAGGCAAATTATTTGCAAAGAAAAAATGTTTGTATTGTGTGGGCAATTGGTGTAAATATTTTTATTTGTTCGATTAGAGCGCCGTCACACTGGATTTTTGAATAAAGCGCGCGTATGAGTCATTTTGATGTCTAGGCGACCGATTGAGACCAACAAATGTGAAACATTAAACTCCGCCCGAAGTGCATGGACATATCTTATTAAAGTCTTTGAAATATTATAATTTGATGAGTTTTAAAGGGTGTGTTCCCTACAGTCTCATATCCTAAGCTAACTGGGATAGGTCAACGAGAAAAAGACACATCCAGACATGTCCAAATCAATGAAGCATTTTGACATTTTTTCTATCTTGACTAACAGACAGCATGAATTCAGAAGCAGAAGCAATCTTCATGTAAAGTC
Organism: Ophioderma brevispina; assembly: GCA_023653785.1. NCBI lineage: Eukaryota > Metazoa > Echinodermata > Ophiuroidea > Amphilepidida > Ophiodermatidae > Ophioderma > Ophioderma brevispina. The sequence continues at coordinate 16,706 of JAMKCH010064487.1, forward strand.
TAACGTTCCTGACATGAACAATTTTGCCCTTTTACCTCTGACAAAGTACGCAACCGCCGTTGTATCTGGTGTTCTCAGGGGTACAGTGCGTTCACGTTATTCGGGCCTACAAAATGACTTACCATTTAATCCAAAGCCATTTTTGCCGATGAGAAACTTATTTTATCTCCAATCGCGATCATGCTTTATAGCAAAAAGACCTACACACTTTGAGTGACAGGATGGACTGCACAATACAACTTAAATGTCTACAAGTGTTCCCGCTACTAATTATTACCACAAAAAGAAACCACAAAACTTGATTCTTAATTTGATGACTCTATTTTTACAAGTTTGCAAACCTACCTATGACAGCAATATAAGCATCCCAAATTAGCAAAGATCAAATGCTGGACCCCTTCAGAAGAGAAGGCCGCAAAGGAAGAGGAAGAAGATGAGGAGAACGAAGAGGGAGCTAGGAAGGAAGAGAGAGGAGCAGTGGATTAGACCGTCGGCTTTTTAAATTTTCTAGTAAAAAAACATTTCTTGACGTATCTCTGTTTGTCCTGTCTTTTTGAATTTTATAATTCTAATATAATAGCTTTCTCATACATGGCTATTCAAGCTGATTTTCAAGCGCTTTAACTTAATATAGTTTTTTTTACACTACGAAAATTTAGTATTTAATGTTAACTGCATATGCTGGGTTTAACAATTTTGCTGATCCATCCAATAAAAAGACCAGTATCGATGTTGAACTTTTCATACACCTTGAAGCCTTCTGGTAAATCTGGAAAATATCAGGAGTATGATCTCGTGAAGATAAAATTGTGCTGTTCATATAGCATGGGTTGTCTCTTGGAAAATTGGTTGCAAAGTGGTAGACCAAATAGTCATCGTAGTCAGTGTCGTAACGTATCTTTTAACTGAATGTCATCTCAAAATAAGAAATATTGGCTCAAACGTTAAATATCATGATAGCATTCTGGCACAGAATGTAAGAAAACCTGACCAACCACTTTAAAAGCTTACGAAATTTATACCTAGTCATCCTTTTGAGCCAGCTTGTTATTTTTTATGTTTAATCAATAATGCGAAAATACACATAATTGGTACATTTGAACCATCATATATGGTTTTATGCTTTTTATAACAGCCATACCATTTTAAGTTTTATGATAGATTTTGGCAAAAAGTACAAAAATATTGAAACGCGTTGTCTCTTTGTAAGTGTTTCATATTTGTTTTAAACATTGTAAAATATCAACAGTACACTTGTATTAAGTATGTGGTTGTAAGACTAAATACACACATTGTTCTTGAAATTGCAAATTATAATAACATTTGTGGGTTCTTTGTATAATGCCCTATATTAAACCATTTTTTTAACATTTCAATATTTTTATTTTTTTAACAAATTATATATTATGATAATAGTTAATCTGCAACAATGGCCGTACTGGAACGCTTAAAAACACTGCAATTGTTATGCATGAGGGGACCTAGACCTTGAAATTCATTTTGTCAGTATCACCATATTTTATTATGTCAAGAATGAATTTCATAGTCTTTAAAGAAAAAATGAAATTTATGGTAGACCACTACCTTAAAGTTTATAATCGAAAAGCGTTGTTACGCAACAGGAACCGATTTTGCTCAAAACGACAAGACTCGTTATGGTAGTCAACGAGCTGTGTAAAGGGTTAGCGTTGACGTTAGGCTTTGGATTCCGTTAGGTTTGGGTTAGGATTAGGTTTAGAGTTAGGGTTAGGATACGGACTCTCCGATACATGCGTACCCCCTCCGTGACGGCATTTGCTAAATGTAGTGACATTTTGGGATGAGAAATTGGTAAAATGCGTCTCTGGTTCTGCTTTTCATTGGCCTTTTCCCATTTATACCTATTTTAGGGGGTTGTAATTTCTGAATACTTACGGAGTGTATAAATCCCGATGGACTGCTGCGTCTCGTTTGGTAGTAGCAACTTGTATGGTGATAGCTTGATTTCACCGTTCGTATCCAATGTTGGTTAGTTTAGCAGAGATCCGGCATATGTCTTTACCTTGGTTTACCATCAAATAACTGCAGTGTTGGAACATGGTGATCGATGAAAGCGATCCTCAGAGTAGTCCCGCTATAAGATACCAAACCCCATATATTTTTTGTAGCGTCGAAGTCTTTCATAGGTTTCCACCTTTGGACCAGCACCGAACCCCATTTGGCGATAGGACGAGGAAGGTGTGCCAGGCAGGATAGCCTGACTATGAACTAAATGCATTGCACTCAATCGACCAATATTGTTGAGAAACCACTACGAACTCAAAGCCATGGTTTTGTGTCAATGTTTAAAACTTATCTCTAAAGTTGTTGAAATGCCAGTTTTGAACTTGGAAGAAGTTCAATATGCATTCATTTATTTTGTGGCAGAATGTGTGGAAATCACTGTGCATGGGAAAAAAAAAAATGCAATGGGGCTACCCAAGTCTCGATATAACTTTAACTATCACTCTACCCGCTTATTTGTAAGAAAGAGTTAAAATTCATTATTTATGGTCGGTTTTTTTTTACCATGCGGATCTATCACGTGCAGGTATCACAAACAAATGATCGCCAAATGAGCTGAATCTTATCTATAACTACATCTTGGACTAATCCTAAGAAAGAGTGAAGCTCTCTATTCCCTGTGTGTTAAAAATATTTACGTTATGTGTTGCCTCGTTAGTGTATCGTAACTTTGTGCTCAAACTTTGATTTGATATATCCTATGCTGTTTTACCCATTTATTTCTGTATACAATCTCTGAGGTTTTTTCGAATTTGGAAACCTGTACACTTACCTTTTGGTCCTCAAACTAGCCTACAAATCGATGTCTGAAACTCCAAAGTTATATTTATTTTCTATGATGTATTTTGAGTCACGCATTTTTGACATTAAGTTTGAGATTTACATTAGGGTTTCCTATACCGTGTTCAAAGAGTACGTTCCTCCCCCTTAAGGAAACCATTGTAACGTATTTTAATTAACCTTACACAATTAATTTGATATTAATTGTGAGTAGCTCTTATTTCAAATTAAATGGATGTCCCAATTACCAATTTTTTAAAGTATTCTCTCCTTGAGGTCGTAACCTTCGCCACACGCTCTACCCAGTTTCCGTCAACCATACGCGATATAGTCCTTATATTGTTCTAGGGGGTCTCACAACCCTTGCTTTCAATGCAGACCACACTTTCTCTTATTAGTTTCCTCCTTTCTCCACTCCCTAGCCAGTCATCTCTCATCGTTTTGTCCAAGTTTATTCATTTTTTTCTTGGGCGCTATCTTTAAATCTCCGAGGTTTGCTCGACCTTCAAATTGGTCAAAATGGACAAAATCGTGCTTCAAAAAACTACAATAAAATACAAGAATTTTTCTAAAAGCTTTCATGCTGTAGAGCATTGACGGTTTGTCACTCCAGGCATTATTTAATAAAGGGGGTCCTTCCGCATTGAGGGTAGCGCTCATAGGGAGTTGGGCATTAGGGAACGAACTTTTGAACACGGTAAAAACAATAATTTTCTTTTGTAAAAAATCAGTCCGAGGCAAACCTGAACGGTTGTAATTTCACTTGGTGTTCGTGTCAATGCCCTGCTACATGCGTGGCTCGCAGGCACTCTTCTTGGGTGGACCTCCGATCACTGACCTTTACACATGGAAGCTGGTCTGAGTCGCCGATTGAAACACCGGAAGTTGCTTTTTTCGGCCCGTCTCAATGTGGCGGGAAATAATGCATCACCTGCTGGTGCACTATTCCCACAGATAGTGTGGGTTGGTATGTCAGGTATGAAACAGTTCCCTTAGGATTTTGGTGCTAAAGTTGATTTTCTTGGGGTTTTTCATTCACTATGGACCAGACAGTCATAAAATTGATGGTGCAAATTTTCCGGACTTTTGCCCCCTTCCTCAAGGATAAAACTTACTAAGGGAAAAAATTAAATCGTGTCAAATTGTGTTTTAATGTAGCATTAACATGTTCGTCTCCTTAAGACGGATTAGAAAAGTATATATTTGCTAGGTTCCGACCTTTAGTTAAAGCGCTATAGCCCCTTATGTTCAAGGTCATCCTGGGGTAAATTAACCCAATGCGCGGTTTGGTGAAAGTGGTGATAAGTTGTTTGTATTGTCTCACAGGATCCAAAAAGGTATTATTTTACAGTGTGTTACTTTGGTTTGCTAATTTACTAGCAAAATGTAGCAGATGTTTCTACATGGCTATGGGGGTAACCAGAATTTTCCCTGGAAATCGCAATTGTGATATCACCAAAAAGTTTACAATGGCATTTTCTTTTCAGTAGACCAAGGAATCATTTGACACCACTGTCAACAACATCGAAGCCTTTCCCCCATGGGTGACCTTGAACCATTATGGGGCTATACCGCTTTAACTAAAGTTGGAACCTAGCAAATATATACTTATTTTAACCTTATTAAGAGGAACGCATTAGTATACATTAAAACACAATTTGACTTGATTTAAATTTTTCCAACTGTACTACCATTTCCCCCCTTGCAGGAGGGGGCATACAGTCCGAAAATTTGCACCCCATCATTTTCCTGACAGTTTAGGCCCTACTGAAACCCCAACAGCAATAAAATCAATTTTAGCATAAAATCCTACGGGAATACCCACCAACCCACACTAAGATGTTCTATTGTTTATACAAAATTCCTTTAAGTTAAGAAGGGCCCAATTGCAACTTCCTGTGTTTTCAAGGCGACATTCAACGTTGGCTGGCAGGCCGCTAATCATGTGTAAAGGTCAGTGCATCCGATCTTATGTAGGATCCTGACCGGGCCATTTTACCATTGCAAAATGCCTTTCAGATCTTATAAAGATTTGGCTTCCTTTGGGTTTCTGTTCTCTTGTCCTCTAGCTGCCAGAGCATACAGATCGCAACTGTGTTGAAGAGCTTATTTCGCTTTCCAAGTATGCATCTATTCGATCTATGCCGAGTCCGTAGATCGAATTAAAATTATAAAACCAAAAACACCTTTATCTTTTTAATTAAACCTAATCGTGACGAAAAGGCTCAAGTGTATATAGGAATGTTAGCCTACAGATTATCTTTTTTAACTCAAGGATATTTAAATTTCGTGTAGGTAACAGTGAGCTTAAATTGATCATTAAAATGATAAAAATAAGGCTGATAAAATTGCACACTTTTTGTATTCTTTATAAATTAGAACAAAGCTGAAAACCTATACAACGAAATTGTTTAGCATTGGAGGTCTTACTATCCGACTCAGAGATATCCCAGGAAGGGCGCCCTCAGTTTTCAAACAATCGTGTGTTTTATATCCGTAATGCTTGTTCAAATACTAGTCACTGTGTGAAATAGCTATCTCAAATCGAAGTCCTTCGTTTAGTAAACACACAATTTTTGTTTAAAAATTCGGGATCCGATTTTTTGTTATACCAGTATCCTATGGCACTGTTAAACTACATGTATATAGACGGATAATCTGGTTCATCTCAAACTTTGTAATTGAGCGTTTATGTGGCAATCTTTAGTTGTAGTTGGCCCATTATCTTATAATACACATACAAATAAAATCGAAATTATATTTTTAATTAATGGTAGGGTGAGATTAAAGATTAAAGTCCCTTTATTTTTGATCTCTCCCATCCAGACGTGTAATCGTTCTAAATACACATGTACGCTTACTTCGGTTTTATTACTATAATCATATTCTTTACTTTATTACGGTCTTTTTTTTATCTTATTTCATAACTAAATGTCTTATACATACTAAATGTATAAACAATTATGATTGTTGTAATAATTGCATGCATCTATCATATTGATTGTATTAATATCAGATCATTTTTGCGGTGTTCTGAATGAAATGAACCTGAATCATCTGAAAATGTGCATCTGGTTTAACCCTAAATGCTCCAACGGCATCAAACAAAGAAAACGCACTTCCTTAAAGTTGGGCACTTGGGACTCCCCCTGGGGACGTCAGACAATGCACCGAGTTTCTCTACGACCTGCGAGAAGTGACCGATCCTTGAAAGCCTGAAGTCACCGACATTTAATGAATATACTACAGATGGCCATTGTCGCCCTTCAAGAGAACGTGCTT
>JAMKCH010064489.1:0-26011 GCA_023653785.1 Ophioderma brevispina
TATAAGTATCATTTAGGCACTAATGATTTTACAAATACTAAAATAGCTTTACAATATTTTTTTCAAAATAATGTGATCGCATAAAAACCCCCCCCCCCATGGTAGTGGTAGTATAATAGGTATATGGTTTGGTTTTTAGGTTAAGATGGGAATAGGCCCACCTCTCCTTCTGAGAACCCAATTGACCCAAATTCAATTTGTGAAAAGGAAAATGTTTCCAATCTCTGGCATCAAGTGTAACCCAGTACTCTCTAATGCCCAAAAGAGGGAATTTCACTCTTTGGAGTGAGTATAAAAAGAGTGAAATTTCATACCTTAAAAAGAAACACTTTATGGGTCAAATTTGATCTTGATAATTAACAACTGATAGAATTTTATCAATTTGTTAAAGGATTGCAGCGATTTGCTAATCCGAAACATCGAAAAAAAAATCATCAAAAAATTATATTTTTATATTTTTGTACTGACTTGGGATATGCAAACATAACCTGCAAGTGGTTGGCTTGAAATCAGTGTATAAAGACAAGGCAGTACTTTTTATCCGATTATGTAATTTCTATAGTGCGTATCAAAATTCCCGACTTGAGATCAAAAAAGCCCTTTCCCGATGTAATATCACAGTTGCATTTTCAGCGTGAATTGTGCACCACGATCAATACATTTGACCTCAAAACACAAACATTATTGATCTTGGTTATGTTGTACTGGTGTAAAACCGAATCGGCTGTTTAGTGCAAATTTTGAGATGCGTTCGCTGTATGTCTATTTGCGGGAGACGGTATGACAAAATATCCTCAAATACGTCATTTTTTTGTCACTATGGTGGTTTGTTCAACATTAAAGCAGTAGTTATATGGAATTGTAACTTATAAGTTAAAAAAATGCATTTCCACATTTTTTCGATTCTTCTCGCATTATCGCTGCTAATCCCTTTAAACTTATCAAGAGTAAATTTAACCCAAAAAGTATTACCTACAAAGGCTGTGAAAGTTCAATCTTTTTTAGAGGTGGGTCTGTAGTCACTCCAAAAGAGTGAAATTCACTCCTATTTGATTTAGAGAGGCCTGGATTGTTGTTCATTATTTGATTGATAGCCGGCCTACGCCTATAATAACAGGTCTTGTTTGTTCTGTTTTGTTCTTTTTTATGCCATTTCATTCTGGTATAACGTCATTACTTCGTTGTTTTACCATTGCACGCGTTACGGTTTGGACGTTCTTGCATATCTAGACAAGGACTATGTATACTGTCATTCTGATGTATAATTTTTGATATGTAAGTAAACTCTGATCTCGTGCCGATTTTGTCTACATCACGTGCATGGGAGAAATTGAATTAACGGCGTGCCTATAATTATTTTTCCAAAATTGTATCCATCACGGTGTTACAATAAGCTCATCCACCAAGGACAAAAAACACAGTTTAGTTGGTTGTACTTGTAAATGCATTGGCATGAACTGAGCTTGTGTGACTTGGGTAGTCATTATGTCATAACCCAAAACCCAGGGGGGTATTTTCTAACTCCAATGTACACTGGTGAATGGTGCACCGCATCTGAACTGTGCCAGGGGAACAGAGATTTTACTAGCTTCTAGTTGAATACCTCGCTAGCGGCTCTATGGTCCCGATTCAGACCGTCGAAGGTGAGGTGCAAGCTACCTTAGAACATATACATGTACCAACGTAATCGGTTAAAGTAACAGTATCTTGGGCAAGCTATTAAGAAAATCATCGATCGATGGAAGAGCCTTCCCTGTTGCTAATCGATTGGAGAGATTTGCCAAAGGCGAGGGGAACAATGTTGATCTCTCCCTATCGTTGAAATCAGCGACTGGAAAGTGCTGCAGGGTTTATGGGTATTTACACAGAACACAGGGAAGTACTACTGTACTTTAATTTTGTATGTATCTTGCGTTCCGCAGTTTGGTACAATCGATCGACATGATACTCCCGGATACCAGGTAGCAGCAACCCGTACAATTCTTGCCTCTAGTCTCCACGAAAGATTCTAATGGAAGAAAACTCATTATGGCATTAAAGGCAGACTCGGAAATTTCCTGATGAGGGGGCCCTCAATTTCCAAAAAAATCTTGTTTTGTGCATATACATCATGCTGTCAATACTAATTCACTGTGTGAAATTGCTGAGCCTTAAATCGAATTCCTTCCGTATAGAATCACAAACTTTGTTATAAACTCCCGGATCTGGAATTTGTGTTTATACACAGTATCCTATGGGACGTAAATACTACCCCCTAAAATGTTTACTTTCATCAAATAAAAAATCCGATTCATCTCACATTTCGGAATTGTGCATTTTAGGTTACTATCTTTGTCCAGTTGCCTATTTTTCATTATTACCACAAAAAATATTTCGAAATCTCTGAGTCCAACCTTTAAGTTCCAGGATTGGAATTAAGGCTGACTCAGAGTTTTCAAAATATATAATATTTTTGTGTAGAAATATAAACATCTTGCGATTCTTTTTTTTCTTTATTTTCCTCCTGTAGGAAACAATGCAATCTCATCCCTTTGATATCCCGGCGGTATAGCGGTATACGGTGGTAACTTTGAATCTTTCCATGGACACTTTGCAAAAGAATTTTCCAATCGGGTTGGACCGAGGCTATCTCTTTTGAGATAAATATTCTTATTCAACCCGCTAATTTGAGGTTTAACTTATAATATGAAAATGCCTTTGCTGACTAGTTTCGTTTTCATATACATGTATATACCCCCTCCAAAAAAAATAGTGCATTAAAACATGTCAGAGACATTAAACCAAATTAAGAAAATACAGATGAAATAATATTCCAAATATTATTCCATTTAAAATGAAATATGTATTCCATTTTTGCTGCCTCAAGAGTAAAAATAAAAAAAGTTTTTTTGTAGTAGTAGTAAAACAGGCTTAGGCGTCTTAAGTGTTCACCCTTCAGAATTCTTGAGTATTTTCTGGAAGTATTTATCAAACGAGGCCTGTTAATTGTTGGTTCCCTTTCGAATTTGAACATAGGATGGTTTGCCCATAATGTTTGTTTCCTTGTGAAATTCTAATTCGATTGACTGATTTGTCTGTCCAAAAGCCTGCATGTGTGGTATATACATTTGTCTCAAAAAAAGTATTATACATTGCGAATAAAATAAAACAAACTTCGGACCTGGTCCACCATGACGAAGAGGTGGGGGGTTTTAGGAAGACATCGTCCATTAAGTATTGAAGAGACACGAGGAATTTTGCACGAAAAGTGACCCAATTTTTAAACCGATTCTATGTGAAAATTTATCCTGCTCGCCAATTTATTAGGCCACACCTGGGCCCTTTTTTGTTTTACAGCCAAGTGCAGAAGAAAACTGAGAAAGCAATTTCTTATGTTGAGATTTACGATTTATTTTACTCATGAATCATTACAAATTTTCAAGAAGCATCACAACTAAGTTACTAATACAAAACAATGTTGAGTATAAATTCCACATTTCCTCATTGCGGACCTCGAGAAATTTATTACATGCCGGTGAGGGCGTTTAATAGTGTGTAGTCTGAGTCACCATATGACGAAAGATATCTAAATTAGTACTGCGCGAGAGATTAACGTTAACAGTCCGTCATAGCGCATGCATGCAAATGAAACTTAAACCTCAAAAAACTCCGGAAAACGAAGGGGTTCTAAGGAGATTTTGCATCAGAGTGTCCGTTACTATTTTTTGTTCTAAATAGTATCGTAATTGGGGTCTGAACCTATTTAGAACCGACGAGAAAATTGATGATTTTGTTCGGAGCTCGCAAACACGGAAAAATGAACACGCAACGCTACGGGCGGACCCTTTTCCCACACATTGCCTTTCGGTATTACAGTCTTGAGAATTTTCAAAACGCTGGTTTCAATCTGAGACCAGAATACCTAAATACCTTTAGGTCGTCTCAGTGTCAATTTACGCCAAATTTTTTTTTCATTTTAGAAACAGGATACGGTACTTACCGGACCGCCGAGGGCTACCGGTTCTAGCTTTAAGTAGGTACATGTATGCAGTTAGCAATTTTTTTTCTTGATAGATTGGCCTTCCTCCAAAACCCCATCTATAAAGTTTCGCGCCGATATTTCAATCGTTTTGATGAGAGAGCTAAAAACAGTGTTTTTGTAAGCCATAGAGTACTCTGTAAACATTAATATTGGTCGACAAATGGGGTACATTTTCACTGAACTTCCAAACAAAATTCATTTGGCTCTAAAATTTCACAGGGAAATGAGAAAAATCGTAGCTTCCTTCTTACCAAAATGTAGACCTCTTCCGGTAAAATCGGGGATTCTGGGGACGAGTCTATTACAATTGGGGACTGGGAGTTTTTTTATTATTATTTGTCATCTAAAGTTTGATTCAATTGATCAAGTTGCCATCAAGAAACCATTTTACAGTAAACAGGACAGTGCTCAAGAAGTGAAATTTACTTGGGGATAAGTTCACGTTTTAATTAATTACGAAAGCGAATTACTGATTTTGAGTTTTTCAAAATGTTGCCCCAAATTGTTCCAAAAGAATAGGACCCGATTGATCAGTGGAAAAATTTATTTCTATAAGATTGTAATGTGGCCGGTAATCTCGTGACTCGGCCTATGATTTTCAGAATCCGTTGTATTTTGTGAAGCGTTGTTAGTTTGCAAGTACGTTTTGCAAGCATTCCCCCGTATCAAGATTTCCATACTTAATACGCCTAAGTAGTACCATACACAACTGCTAATGTTCGATACGGAAAAATAATCAAATATTATATTTGTATTTAATTTAGAAAAACAAAACAGAAGTGGCCAAAAGCACGAAATTGTATGGTTTTCAATCAGTCGTACGTTGTAAATACATCTATCCCGTGATTGAATGGGCTCGTATGCGCAATCTTCATGTTTTTCTCGGTTTTTTCTTTGTAACTGTTTTAAATGTATCTTTTGTTTTATGCTTGCGCCTCGGAATAGGATTTTTAGATAGATGGCGCATTATAAATGCTTATTATTATTATATCATGTACATGTTAGGCCCTGCTGTTCTCTTTCTTGTCGCCTGAATAGCCCATGGACAGCGTAAGCAGGAAACTACCCGACCAAAGTACTCCATACGGCAGATGTGGTACAGTAAATTGGACGGGGAATCGAGTACCATGTACTACCTGGTACATATAGCTCAGGTTGTTGGCTACATGTATAACCTACATGTACATGTACAATCTGGACGGCCGTGATGTCTTCACTTATCATGTTATGGATGTTGAACACTATTGAGCCTAGTATAGTAAAATCTTGATTCCCTTGGACACAGTTTCGTACCTTCCAGTCGCCAGTGGGATTTAAAATACACCACCCGGTTTTTGGGTATGTATATTGATACCCAGATCACACAAGGTTTCAGTTCATGTCAATGTATGTACAAGTACAACCCACTGCACTGTGTCCTTGGTGCATGAGGCCATTGTAACTCATAGTGTGAAGCTCGTGAGTCGAGTGGCAATGTACATGAAGTGTGTTGCGTGGGTCTCGTGAACATAGCCTACTTAGGGTAAAGCGGGGTAATAGGCCTCTTACGCAAGATGTAATTTCCAGAAATTGTATTTTATTCTTTAATGAACTTTACATGATCCATTGGAAGCCTTTGGTTCAGGGTAGGTACAAACCAAAAGATATTCAGTCATCTCTAACCAAATAAAAGATATTGGACTTTCAAACTTTTTTTGCAAAGGGTCCATATACCCCATGCGTCGGCCAATTATGGACCACCTTTTTATTTGCAATAGGGCAGGGTAATTATGGACCTCATATGTCCATATTGCCCCGTCCCATTAATGTTCTACATGGGAATATAGGGTGTCCCATATTACCCCCAGATCACACAGACCCACTTATCCAAAGCCGTTTTGAACTAGTGTAAGCTCGGAATCTGATTCATGTACTGATACATGGGGGATGCCAGTACCTTTGTTGCCATGGGAACAACCTCCAGACCGAGGATCACGATAAAATGGGGATGTTTAAAGCACAGAATGACAAAGAAGAAAAACGTGGTAAATTGAATTTAAATATTTCTTATAACTTTAAGGACAATACCCGTTAATAAACTGAATTTCCGTTGTCAAATGATGTTCTTTCAAGTAGCAATCGGGGAACACTCCTACCTTCCCCAGTTTAAAAGTTACAAGGGGTCCATAATGGGCAGGGGGTCCATATTACCACGCTGTACCCTACATGTACTTCCAATAGTTACCATGTAACAATGTAAACCTTTGCGAAAAAAAAAGGTGAGAGCCTGAGCTTTTATAGAGATGAATATCTTTTGGTCTGTACCTATACCCATGAACCAAAGCTTTCAATTGATAATGAAACGTGATTAAAGAATACAACAAAAATTCTTGGAAATTAAGATCTCGTTACCCCACTTTAACCTAAATTAATTATATTTCTAGTCATGATAGGCCTATAGTGTGAATCCAGTAAAATTGCGAATTTCTTGTCCATGCAGACGGTAAAACATAGTCATCAAAATCTAGTCATAAATCGATATGGGGTTCGCTAGTCAAATATTGAAACCTAACGGTATCCCTTACAAAAGTCAAACCTAATCCCTAATTCATTTATTCATTTTAACTTTATTTCATTCGAACATGTTTCAATGAACAAATACACTCATAGGCCTATAGACATAATTTAACATAATTTAACATAATTTAACATAATTTATTTTTTCCACACATACTGTACATACCTACATAAGCATCCACTACAATAAATTTGTAATGAATACATTAATTAATGATGAGGGAAAGAGTACTGGGAAATAGCCAGAGGCCCTGCAAGTCCAGACTCTATTGTTTTCACATGTTTCCTTTTGTTCAATAATTTGATATGAAATACTTTTTTATAAGAAATTTAAATAATGGATATTTTTTATTTTTTACCATGAGGTGTATTTGTTCCATTCTCACTGTTTTACATTACACCGAGGTAAAAATAGATTTTTTCACCAAATTTCATTTTGATATTTGGGTATCAAAGTCTGCTGCATGTCTTGTTGCATATTTATGATTTTAAGGCATTCACATTGTAAACATGTTTTAATGGAGTGGGGCAACAGTTATTACAGAATTTGCACATAAGATGTGCCAAAATAAGATCACACAAATCTACAATTTTAGTTGATTATATTTATAAATAGGATTAGAAGCACTTCTATATTCACTATTACTGACTCTTGCTCTTAATGGCCGTTTTGGTAAAATGGCCGTTTCTCTCTCTCCTGTTTCAATATTGCATGCACTTCCCCATGAGTGATACCTATAGTTGATGTTGGAGAGGAAGAGAGTGTTGTGAGAGTTAGAAGTGCTGCTTCAGGAAGAAAATGTTTACTTTGTATAAAATACCATAGCAACTAGAGGCATTTTGTTTTTTCCTAACTCCTCCATATGACTTTTCCAGGGCAAACTTTGGTCAATAGTGATCCACCCCGAATCTAAAAGCATTGACTTGATTAATTTCGGTTCAGCAATAAATTTTTCAATTGGTTCGTTTATTTCTTTTGTTTTGATATGAGGTAGCACAAACGCAATTTGGGGTAATTAGTTTTTTTAAGGTTGAGTGAAAGTTTTTATTTGACTAACAGGTGGTTTTTTTTTAGTTTACTAATCCCTTCTTCATATTGTTTTTAGTGTTTTTTATTTCTTGGTGTGTATGTCAATGCACTGCGTGTCATCTGCATATACATAAAAGATACTTCATGAGGCCGATTGGTAATCCTTAACATAATAATAAATCCTCAAGGGCCCTAAAATTGAGCCTTGGGCTTCCGGTGGGTCGATATGTTTTGTTGAAGATTATGACCGTTATAATCCAACATATTGTGTGCTGTTTTGTAGGTAATTTTGACCATCCAAGACCATCCTCGATGCCATAGTGATGCAATTTTAGCTAAAAGGATGTCATGAATTGATGGTATCAAATGCCTTGGAAAGGTCCACAAATACGCCAGCAGTTTGTTTGATTACTTATTAGAGCTTGTACAATTTGATCTACAACTGGCTATTGCCATACCGAGAATGTTTTGGGACGGTACCCAAATTGGTTTTCAAAAGATGTTGTGCTTTGTCCAAAAAATGAAATGCATTCTGTTAAAAACAAGACGCTCTAATATTTTTGAAAAACCTGGAAGTACTGAATTGGCCTGTAATTATTGAATATATTATACTATCTTTCCTTATGAATTTAACTACCTCTGGCAATTTTAAGTTGGGTCTGGGACAATGCCAGTTGTTAGTGACTGTGAAAATGATAGGTGAGAGGGAGCACTTCATTTCACTAGCAAGTTTTTTAATGATGAAACCTGTGATGCCATCATACCTGGGCTTTTTAGTACTTAAATTAATTATAACTTCATAACTTCATCCTCTGTACTTGGAGCAAAGAACATGGAACTCTTTACTGGGATAATAGAGAGATAAGTGGAGAAGGTAGTATTAGGTATCTGGTATTTGTGAACTTATTAGGGCCTATGTTTTAATAAAGAAGTTATTAAAGAATGTTCCGGAATTTGTTTCATGGAGTATTTGATAGTGGTCCTTTAAATTAAATTCTGTATTTACTGTTTTGTTTTGGTTTGTAGTAATTAGTTCTTTAGTATTTTTCCAGGTGTTTGTAATGTTTGTGTTTTTCTTTTTCTCATGTTGAGCTGTAAAATAGTTCTTTTTAGTCAGCTCTTAGGCTTATAACTTTGTTATTGATGTTTTAATTTAGTTTTTTATTTTGAAGAGTTCTTTTCTTTATGTCTTTTTATACAGCCTGCTTTTCTTGTTAATCAGTTTTATTAACTCTTCTCTTTTGTTACCATGTAAACTTATTTAGATTTTAAGATTTATTTTCTTCTTTTCTAAGGGGCACATGCTTTCCAGTAATATATTAAACATTTCAATACAATTGTTATAAAGCATCATTAACATTTGTCCTCATGTCATTAGACCATTCCAATTAAGGTCAGACATAGCCTTTTTTATGTCTAATATTTTCATTTGAAAAATCCTAGTTAATTTAAGTTCTTAGTTTTAGTTGAATCCAGGTGATTTTTATTTAGAGTGAAAGTTTGGAAGATGGTCACTTATATCAAATAGTAATATGCCACTGCTACTATTATGATTATTGGTAAATAATTATCAATTAATGTGGCACTAGTTATGATGCGGTTTTTGGTCTAAGTATTAGTGGATAGCATGAATCGAATAAATAACCATGTCGATTAAATTACTAATAAATCTTTCATTATCTTTTATGATTTATAGTAAAACACCCCTTAGTAATTATTTTATTTTCAAGAGCATTTTATTAATGAATCTCTTTAAAATGTTTATTAATTCATTTATGCTATGATGATGATGTCTATAGGTATGCCTACAATAAGGTTTTTGTCATTAAACTGTTTATTCAATAAAGCAACATTCATAAAGTTCATTTTGTTTACACCGATCATTCGTCTTTTATAATTAATGTTGTTTAGATGTAAAGACCTACGTCCACCTATATGAGAATCTATTCTATTTACAGGTTTCAAAAATTATAATCGTTTTTAAGTTGAAATAGTCAGAGATGTATTTTTTTTTAAAACCATGTCTCTTCAACACCAATAAACGCGAAAGTTGTGTGATTAATTACCTTTACATGGTCCTTTAATTTAATATAATGTTGTTGGACATCTACGTATCTTTAATTTAAAATAAAAAACTTTTTATTTTTTTTATTTTTTTTATATTGTTTTAAATTCATCATGTGTATAATATTACAATCACAATTAATATTATTAATATTAATAAGTGGATTATTTTCATTATATTTTAGTCGTAGAGGATGTGAACTACAATCATCAATATCACCATCCTGCTACCCTTCTGATATGATCTATACAGTTAACTTTATCTACACTAATATTATCATATGTTGTACATGTGCATTATCTTCAGTACAATAGTAAGATGGTGTTTTGGACACCAGTACATGGTTCTTTGAGACATATCCTCATTTTTGCAATTATTTACAATGAACCTTTATTTAGTGTTATATTTACATTATTTGATGCAGACCTTGGTCTTCCTTTGATGAAGACTCATTAATTTTTTTATTACATGTGACCTGACACACTGGTTAATATCTACTGCATCATAAATTAACCTTTTCTTTTTTTTAATATTGTATTTTGGTGAGTTATGGACGAGTTATGTTTTTAGTGTGATTGGTTTTCTGTGGTACCATTAAGGGTTAAACAATTTGGATGTCACTGCTTAAGTTACTTACAAGTCTACTCCCCAAATCCTCTGTTATTGAGGTGGACCGTATCCCTTATAAGTCTGTAGAACTTCACCTGTGTGTTAACAAACGATGATGCATTGTCTACGAAAGTAGTACGAGGGGTTGCTACTAACTACAGTTGTCTTGACATCCTTTTAGTTCTACTGAAACTGGTTTGGCCATTGCTTTTCATTCAGTTGGGCAGAGCCTGGGAAGTACACCCGAAACAATAATGTGCGCTTTGGGAAATTTCCTCCGCAGCGTGCATTTAATTAAAGATGAAGCACTTGAATAGCATTTATCAGCAGATTGGCGGGTTGTGTTTGTGTCCAAGCTGAAGTACAACACTTCTTTGCAAATTCAGGCTATCCTCTACAAATTTCTGGATTTCGCCAATGCTTGCTCCACTTTTTTGGATTACACGAGTGGGCTTGCCTTTGTAGAATTGCTTCAATCAATTCTTTTACACAATTGGAGTTTTGCTTGAAGATTATTACATTGGATTTGGTATGGTGTTGATTGGGAGTTGTTGATTTATGCTGTTTGATGTGCTGGGAACTTTTTGGTTGGAGAGGTTGATGCCTGGGGAGTGTTGCCTGTTTGTTTCTTGGAGCATACTGGTGTTCCTTTCTTGGGGTGTTTGGTTAATAGGGAAGACTGTGAGCAGAAGGCACTACAGCTGATTCAACATGTTCAAAAATAAATTAATCTGTTCGAGGGCTAAAAGCATGTGAACTGGAACTGAAGATGCCACAGGGGGTGTAGAATGTTTTAGATGACTGTTTAAAGTTAAAGTCATTATCAGTGATCATGCAGACTATCAATTTTGCCTTGCATAATACCCTTTCCGCTCACACGAGAATTATAGCCTGGGCACGTTTGAATTGTACGGCCTGTCTGAGTTCTTTATTGTCAAGATTTTGTGAATTGTTGCGTTTCACTAGGTCACTGTTAGCCTGTTTGAGTCTTTCAATTTCATTCTGAGTCTGTGCCTGCACTCTGGATGTAGTGACTCTCCCATGTTGAGTGCCTTGACTACTCATCTTTGTAGGTGTCCAAGTTTGAAGTCTCAAGTACAATACCTGACAGTTTGATGTTGTGCATGTATAGAGCAGTTGACCATGAATAGCCCTATTGGGTAGAATGCCTAACAAAAGAATCCACTTCCCTTTTATAAATAGTTGAGGGACATGATGAGCAGTCAAGTGTGGTAGAGGGGAAGATGGTGCATGTTAACTGTACTAACTCACTGTACATATGTATGTGAATGTTGTGGCTGTTATTAGCATATATAATATGAACCTCATTTTATTCCATTCTGTTGTCCATACCCTTTGTACATGAATTTGCCCTGTGGTCTCTGCTGTCACTGTAGTTAATCCTGTAGTTGATCCTGTAGTTGAGTAGATTTGGACTGAAGCCATTACTCAGCCTTCTTTATGGGAGTTTCATACAGTTTTGCCTTAGGAGCTGTATAAGATTACAATGGAGTCAAGGGAAGCTATGAGATTATAATATGAGTGTGTATTAGTCTGAATATCAAAAAATCATTAGGTATGAAGGAGATAGAGCCTTAAAAATCCATAGAATGATGAGGTAATGCTATCATCAAAAATAGTAGACCACTACTGGTGTATTGATGAAAGTGAATTGAAGAGGCCTTGCAGACCAAGCCATTGGTGTGCATCTGCATACAACCTACTTAAAGTTGCTAAAATGCTAACTGTATGCTGTAATGTATGCTGTAGTGGGTCCAAGGTCTTGGTCAGCAGGAACACAAAGTTTCTTCAAAGAAATACCTCCATATATTCAGTTTTCCAGAGCTAAATTTATATCAGGTGTTGGCCTCCTGATAAGATTAACAAACTGGTAGTGAAATCCAGGCATATCAAGGATAAATCCATAAAGTGAGACAATCAGGATCAGTACAGTGATGTGTGTTGTGAACCGGCGGCCATGAAAAAAAAAAAATACATAATAGAGATCCAATAACCACGTATTTAGACAAGAAAGAACAATCCATTATCAAATGCTATTGTAGTTGATATATACATTTATTCGTGCGTGTTATAGATAATCTGACACATATAATATATATATATTATATATCTATAATATTATATTATATTTATATATAATATAATATATATATATATATATTATATATTATATATATTATAATATTATAATACTTTCCTCGCTCTCGTCCGCTCTCCTGTCTCTCTCTCTCTTCTCTTTCCCTCCGTCTCTCTCTTCTCCTCTCTCATCTTCTTCTCTTCTCTCTCGCTATATCCTCTCTCTTCCTTTTTTTTTCTCTCTCTCTCTCTCGCTCAATCTCCTTCTCGCTCCTCTCTATCCTCTCTCTCTTCTCCTCTCTCTCTCTCTCTCCTCTCTCTATCCTCCTCTCTCTTCCTACTCTATCTCCTCTCTCTC
Source organism: Ophioderma brevispina (assembly GCA_023653785.1). NCBI lineage: Eukaryota > Metazoa > Echinodermata > Ophiuroidea > Amphilepidida > Ophiodermatidae > Ophioderma > Ophioderma brevispina. The sequence goes on from JAMKCH010064489.1 coordinate 12,737, forward strand.
TTCTTCTCTCTCTCCTCTCTCCCTTCTCTCTCTCTATTTTAATATATATAGATATAATAATTATAACCGATAATTCCATCGGTTAGGTATAGATAGAGCTACAGTCTTTTTGAATCAAGTAGTCCGGTGTCATACCATATCCACGGATGCCCATTTGAATGCCGGCGCACGACTAAGCCAATGCGATTCAATTCCGTGAACAGAAAACCGACTTGCTTGATCCAAACGACTGTACCGCGGTCTATACCTAACATGGAATGATTTTGCAGCAAAATTAAGATAATGAACTAAGCTTTCAGATGATTTCACCTTTTACTTGCAAGTTCAAATGGCGGACACAATCAGGGTCAAGTTTTTTTTTTACTCGACCTGTATGGTATTGTAAATTGTTTCTTTTTTGTTTGGCTTCATAATGAATACATGTAGTGGTTTTTCATCAGAAGTTATCATTCACGCAATCTTTGTCCATTCTGATTTATAATGTATTTAACTAATGACCTTTAGGCTACTCGAGTGGTTGGAGAACCACTTGATTTGCAAGCTGTTTTTTGTTAATATCAAAATCTTAATAATATTTTATCTGTAAAATACAAGAGTTACCACTATTTCTGTTATTTTTGTTATATCAAAATCCTTAATCGAATTTATCTGCAAAATCCAAGAGTTACCACTATTTTTAGAAAAAACTTGGTTTAAGTTCAGGACTTGCATTTGTAACCAACGAAAAATGCTATTCACATTCCCCATTGTTTTTGAATAAAGATACGCACTTGAGAGATTTACATGTATTAATGTCGCTCTTAAGAAAATCTTTAAAATGTAAATTTAAACTATTGTTTGATGTGGAATTGATGTATTTAAGGCAACAATTGCAAAGTTAGTGCTTGGAACAGCTGCTATGAACTTGAAATAAAGGTTATCAACCTAGGCAATTTGGAGTGTGTCTGTTTTAATCGTGTGTGTGGAAGTCTATATCATATATGGGATGGTGCGTGTATTATACAGTTGCCACGTTGTATTAACAACGCAAGAATCCGTGTGTAATTGATTTTAAACGCAGAGTTTATTGACGGAGCAACGAAGGAGTCTGCCAACTTGCAAAAAAAAAAAAAAAAAAAAATATCGTATATTGTCCGCAAGTTAGGCCCATTGGAAACTATGCTTGCGCCTTTCGGGCGTTTCTAATCTTGGCCATTTTTGGCAACAATTACAAGCCGCGGTGAAGTTACAAGAAAAAACAAGGCCGTGACAACAAAATGTATATTTTGGAAACTTTCAAATTATGGGAACTTGGCAGCTTACCTATAGAGAAAAATTGTCCCGATATATTTTTTTTGTGGCAACTGCTATGTGGAATAAGCATAGTTGTGCACATCTAACCGCCCCGTTTTTTGTTTGCGTTTAAGGAATCGAACGCAATGAGCAAGACCAAACTGCAGAGGTCAAATGGGTTTAGCACAAGCAAAAATTAAGGGTTAATGATTTACACATCCTAAAATAGTAATGCTTGATCTCTGCCAATTGATGAATGAAGGGACTGTTCTCCCTTGTTTGGTTTTTTGCTGGTGAAATTGTGGATAAGGCTTGACCCAAGGCGCAGTCACTACCTGATAACGAAAAAAGGAGAACAATAATTATTTTATCGCCATAACTGAAAACTAGATTCGTGGCAGTACTGTAGTTCAAAAAACGGGTAGAAACAAACTGGTCGAATTCTGTAAGTCCCGACTAGTAAACATTACTTAATAGTTTGATCTCCATTAATTAGACTAGGGGCAATAAAACTAGCGAAGTAAAGCAGAAGCAAGCTAATATTACCATTATCAACCGCCGTCCGGTTTATTCCCGTATTTAATATGGAGCTATGTTAGGACATTGCTGACTCTGGTCATATACGCGATTTTCAATAAAATTAAACCTCTTACATTCATTATTGAATTGGCATTTGGATGTTCCCATCTTCTTAGAATTTGACAATGCATTGAATTTCAAATCTGTTGGCAAATGGAGAGAAAGAGGTTATGATATTTTACCATTACAAATGCCGATCGATTGCACGTACCTTCGTTTTTGTTTAGTTGTGGTTGCTCTTTGGGCATTTATTGCCACTCTACAACAGGTTTTAAAAAAATAATTGAACACTAGTTTAAAAGGAGAACCGTACTAAGATAACTTATACATAAACGCTATGCTCAATAATTATTGAACCCTATCGAGTTGTAAAAAAACGGAAGTAACTCCTGCCCATAAAATTGATTTAAAACATTGTGTCTGACCATGCGCTATTTGAAATTTACGCTATTGTATGGGATATGTATACGTGTTTAGGGATACAGACGCACAGTAAGCGGCATACAGGCCTTCAATGTGACGCTATCTCATAGGTGGCATTGCCTATTATGTGTAATGACACAAACGTGCCGGCTGTATCGCATAACACGTTAGACACTAACCCTAAATTTCATAGCGGCATGGTCAGACTAGGTGGTTTAATTCAGTGTTATGGTTAATATATTCCGTTTTAGATTAAACCACTCGATATGTGGTCAATAATTATTGAAAAAAGCATATTGATACATATGCTCTATACCGGCGACGTTAATTGCAGCAGACGAAAATGGCGTTTAACAGCAGAAACGCGCGCCATGTGCATGTTTCCCACGTCTATGCACACTGTTTGACCTGTCTATAACCTTTGTGGGTTTTAATATCCATTGAGTACAGTCAAAATAATCATTAAATATATATATATATATGTAATTAAGTTATGGAAAACTTAAAAGTTTGGCCTACAATTACCTGGGATGTCTTTCTCCTCATATCAATTCCCTACTGTTTTGGGGTATGTTATTTTATTTGTAAGATATATCTCTGTTCTTTCCATGGTCCTAGACTATTTGAGAGCAAATTGAAGACATTTCATATTTGTGAAAATGGCCCTTGGCCGCTTTAAAGGTGGTGAATTTTAGTATTCGCAATCCCGTTGATATTTAGTAAATTAAAAGTTTAAGTTTTAAATAAAACGTTGATCGTCCGGACCTTTGAAACAAGTTGGGTGAGGGAGCCTTTATTATTTGTAATTTATTATTTTTTTTTTCAAAGAAGGGCCGACCTTCTAAGATGTCCACCGATGATAGATTTGAAATTGTATTGTGGAATAAGTAGATGCAAGAAGGTTGAGAAATTGGTCACAACTTACCTCTGCTTGTGTGTGTGGTCTTAAAAAAAATAAAAAAAAAAAAAAAATCGGTGGGCATTCAAAATCGGAGCGGTCCGGAGCGTGCGGTACATTTTCACATGTAACGGACGATAACTGCGAGAAGAGTGAAAGAAACAACTCCGATCTGAACTCGCTGATCATCACATGCGACCCATAAACTTGGGGTTTTTATTCCCTTGTGGTGAATATAATTATGGTGAAGGCATGGAATCGTTTATGACTATTACTTAGTCGTGTATCGACTTTCCACACCGGATTAATTACGTCACGCAGAAGATTCATGTACAGGATTTAATTACGTCATGCAGGAATTCCTGTTGTTAGCCTACCAATCATTCTCATAGGGCGATCGCATGCAATATCTTCTAACCTCACTCGTTTTTCCTACTTCATCGTAACTTAGTGACATCGTCAAATAAATATTAATACGACGACACCGAAATATCCTGAAAACAGCTTTGCAAGATCTTTCCCCCTTTCATATTTTCCCTTACATTCAGAGCTCATCGTAACGTTAACAAATTGCGTCCCTCCCTTTGGAAAAGATTTATAGCTCCAGGGTACTCCAAAGTCCGTACGCCACAATTTAGACTTTAATAAAAAATCAACAGGACACACATTTTACTTCGGCAGGGGGTGGCGAAGTTCAGGTCATAACTTTATCAGGTAAATTTGTTTTGACAATAATATTATATATAATGTGAAAACCCAAAACAAATGTACGAGGTGTACTTGTTAGCGATTTAAAAAAAAACGCCGATTACTTAACATGAAAAACAACATAAAAATAAAAGGAACTTATTAAACCACCCCCTTTCAAAAGGCGGAACGGTAATTATTCTATAGGGAAAACCTCAATTCTGATAAGCACATGCTCTAACATGTACGTAGTCATGTTCTACCATCTTCTTAACAGGGACTCGCGATTTCGTATACAGTGTGTTGTAGTGTAAATCCAATAGTAGGGCGCGTCACAGAGCCGAGACGCCTGCTTCTATATATTATTTATAAAATGGTTCCTTGCATAATAATCGAAGTTAATTTTACCATAATAATTCCCGCCCCGGTTAATTGCAAATTGCCAGAGAGTCACAAGGCAGACATGTGTACATTCAGTCCTGGCATGCATAATCAATTAGGGCGGGCTAAAAGGCGTTGACGAAGAGTAAACGGGATGAGGATGAAGGTAAACTGGGCTGAAATGGATTTTCGAATTAGTGGAATCGCTGTAGTCGCAGTCCGTATCGAAGACGATTTTGTTAGTGTTTTTTTAGTCAAATAACGGAAGAAAGATTTCAACATGATATGAAAAAAACAATGAATGTGCTAAATTAATATGATGGTCTGTTTTAATGTATTAAGTTAACTCCCAATAGCGATGGAATAATACGCCATATGCCATATCGATCCACTATTCAAGTCATAGGGATGGCGATTGGAATGGATTCGCCAATGACTTCAGTCTACGATGTATGAAATGTGGTCAGTATGTCGTACCTTTTCAATGAGAGCATTAAATGTTCCACTTTTGTGCGATGACATGATAAACATCAATGTCTGCATAGATTTTTCAAATTTTGGTGGGCTAACTTTGAACAAATCACGATGGACTTATCGTTGGTTACTGAGGCTTATTGGTCAACGGTGATTCAAGTACAATTAATTTATTCCGGAAACCTTACTTGCACCGCGGGCGAATAATACGCTATATCTTTTTTATGAAACGTTGCCATTCTTTGCAAAAGCAAACCTACATGCATGTCATAGTTGAATTTCTTACGATTGAAGGCGCTTGCTTAAAAAGTAATTGGTTTGAAGATAAACAATCCAATTATACTGTACCTGTTTCATTTCGGAAGACAACGACCATTACGCTAATGTGCATTTTTTAAAATTCGCAATACTTGGTTAAATGTGAATTACGAAATGACGCAATTTCATGCAGCGTAATCTACAGGTCGTGATTCCGCTTTTTGAATACCGGAATGTACATTGTGACAAGCTGATAAACCAAACCTATATGGCAATGAAACAGATCCACGGGTGAAATTCTCTCAACCACCATCTTCAAATCGGAAATCGCCGTGTTTAGTGTTACAAGACAATGCCGATGCAGCATCGCAAATGAATTTACCTGATGTTACATTGTTATAACTGTTAACAGTTAGTTATTGACGGCGGATTAATAGTTATTTAATAATAGTCCCATTGATCATGTATTATACAATTATTTGCTGCCCGTTCTGACCACTTAATCTCACGATGTTCCAACGCGCGTGAATATCGTGAAACTTGTACACGGGCAAGATTTGGCGATGCTATTCTGATTAGAACCTTCACGCGACTCTTCACGAAGTTCACGCGACTCACGCCGGGCCCGAATTCCCACGTATAATGTTCACGCAAAGTTCACCCGATCACGATGGGGACTGGAACATGGCTTTTGGCATGTATGTATGTGCCCTCTTACCGAAGACACAAAATGGCAATGGCTAAAAAAGTTTTGTAAATTCAAAAGACCAAACTTTTAAAGACAACTGGCACATTTCACATTCCCAAATATTTTAATAATTTCTTCAATTTACTCTCAAATTGATAGTTTAAAAATCATCTCAATTTTAAATCTTCACTGTGATAGAGAATTAGGCATTTGTAACAATAGCAAAGCATTTTAAATCAAGACCCAAACCAAAGATTCCAAAACCAACTTAATACAATCCAAAGATTTCTTATACATGAAAGTTGCATCAATACTGCACCCAAGCAAGTTTATCTGCATCTGGATATTCTTACTCCAGTAAGCATGGTCCCGCATTGATTCACAGAAGTTTTGTTACCAATGATCCTTAACTTGGAGACTGTGGGTTAATAATTAGTTGTGACGTGGTCGTGGAGTCTCCGTCTTAAAGATGGTCCATGATGAGCATGCATCCAATATTGTTTATTAGGAATTTCATTCCAGTGTCGGTCTCTTGATAATCTTAAGCTTCTCACCCAAGATAAAAGTGGTGGAATCATCTGATTTTCAATCAATTGGATTGACTTCTTTTTATGGGGGCAACGCCTCTCTCTGCTTATGTCTTCGAGTCGAGTCGTCTTATATATTGTAGCATTTTGTTTACTTATTTGCTTATGTTCGACCACACAAATTGTCAGGACTCTATAGGGATGATAGAAACGGGATGTAGAAAGAGAGATATGAGTTGAATCAATTGCAAATATCGAAATCTGAATAAAATGATTCCAAACATCAAAATTCTTAAGTGCATTTTCGAGAGATCTTGTAGCAGAGAATGTGTTTTTTTGAAAGGAATAAAATCTGTGTAAGTTGTTGAGCTCCGAGTGTACCTATTTCGCTAGATGGTTTCAACCACTTCAAGTGGCAGGTGTTTCCTGTTCTCGGCTTTGTTCTATGGTGCAGTGGTGTAATTTTTAATTACTGAATGCTGAGAGATCTAGGCATACTTTTTAAGACATTAAAGCAATAATTACAATTAATTAAAAAAAAATAACCTGTAGAAATATAAGGGAATATAGGGATATTTGTATTGGAGAATAACGTATGATCTATTTTGAAGAAGACATCTTTGCTGGGGTTGACGCCGTTGCGACCCCCCGAAAGCTAAATGGGAAAAATCGCCCCATCTTACGTCATAGCTCGTTTGCGAGATGTCCACGTTGAGGAATCGAGTACTATCCCATACTACTTATGTCAATTGTCCAATATTCGCTGGTTATATTGTAAAGCTTGTACTAACTTCATTATCTGATGATGCGTCTTAAAATACCTCATCTACTGCGTTATGGGATATGGTGAAAATCGATCGCAGATCGTTATCTCCAAGTTTATCTACTAATTTGTGGCCTGTTGACGTGTAAATAAGCGAGTTATCACTAATATCCCATAATACATGTGTCAAATTATCCCAATAACATTGGTAACAGTGGGTGACATCAAGATTGTGTACACGCAATCTAATACCTTATCTACTGTATTGTGGGGGATTATGGTGAAATGCATTTAAATCCTTTTCATCTCCAATTTATCGGCACTTAAAGCACTCAAAAGAGCTTCCGTGCTATGTTGTTTATTGCATGCCCGATCTAATTGACAATTTTTAGGCCTACGTGCTAACTAATAGAAAAATAATAACTTTGCTTTTGCCTGTGGACCAAGTTATTTTAACCAGAAAATGTTTGTAAATACAGAGAAACTAGCTCATCAAGGATTCTGTGGCTTACTCAGAGGTGTGGCGGGAGTTTTGTGCAATGAGGTGAACCAAACCAATTACTTGACAATTCCCATATCCTACGTCATTAACTGCTTTTTTCCACCTTTTCAGAAATCTCGGAGCGGACCCGTTTTGGTTTTTTGGGGGAAATTGCCCCTATATCTCTAACAAGAAAAATAACGGCTACCACCTTTTTGCGGTGATCGTCAGTATGTATCTTTTCCGAAAAGTATGTTTGGATACTGCTATAGCCGTGAAAATTTGTTCATTGTTAAGGCCAACAAAAAAAATCAAGTTTTGTTCCCAGTATAGTCCAAAAACACTAAATGTACATGCCTTTTTAATTTTTTTAATTTAAAAAAAAATTGAAAAGGGCCTTCCCAAAAAATTGCTCAAATTGGCTAAATGGCAAGCAAGACAGTTGCAAATCATACTTGATTGTCCATTATTGTTTATAAAAAACAAAAATATTGATTTGGGATCACTTGGATATCTTATCAAATTGAAACACTCTATCAGCTGTTTTGTCTTAATGCAATCTCCTCAGTAAATAAAGACAAACAACAAAATAACAGTAAAAGGCTCACACAAAAATAAATGTCATTGCCTACTATACTGGCAACAAACTTGAATCCCCTGCTGGACCCACTATTCCATGCTGACGCCACTATTATTCCATCAACCACTGGCTCCCCCAACCATCACCTCACCCCTTGGATCCTGTATTCATCAATTCCCTGCTACCCCCACCCATCACCATCAACTCCACCTCCCACCATGGAATACGTCCTTGTCAACCACTGTTTTCAGTATGCATCAACAGGGCAGCAAAACTCTACAAGACTAACTAAATATAGGTAAAAACACCTAATTTTTTGCACAATTTATTGCTTACAGGTACGTGGTAGATCAGGGATTAAACATAAAATATATGACATTGAGGAGAGGTAGGAAGGGCTTGTGTCTGGCCCAGGCCGGGAAGTATTATTAACAACAATTATTTACAGTACTCCCTTCACTTGCTTGTTTTTCTAACTTTTATTACAACTTTGAAGAAAAATGAATTTTCTCTTTCCATTGACATCTTCCCCAATTTTTCAATTTTCCAAATGGTAGAATAAACTACATCCCTCGTGTGACCTGATTATATGGTCAATGGTCATAGTTATTAACCCTTTCTATTTTCAAGCTAAATTGCATTTATCATAGACCTTCCCCTTCCACAGTAGCCACCAACTCACCACCAAATCAACCATTTAATAAAGGAAAACCTTCCCACCTGTCACCAGTATTATTCACGACCTGTCAACCAAAGGACTTACAGCAAATTTTGTCTATACAGGATCTCCTGCAACTTTTGGTCTTTTTTTTTCCATTTTGGGCTTTCTGGCTTTCTTTAATACTTGATTCATCTGATGTGACCCCGTACCCAAGGGCCGTAGCCATGGGGGGGTTGCGGGGGGTGGCGACGCACCCCCCCAAATACAAAGGTCCGCTTTATGTATGTTGAAGGTCCTCTTTGGCCATTTAAGGTACCGTGTTTTGTCAATGAAAATTGGTCTTAAGGGTTTGGTGGCTGGTAAGAATGACCCTAAAAAAAAGGGCCCCGGACTAAGCCTACTATTGTCGTTGTTACTTATACTGTTGTTTTTCTCAACGCTGCGAACGAACTTTTCTTTTCCTCACCCCCTCCCTCCCCCCCCCTCTTCAGATTTTTTGGAGCCGACGGTGAAAATTTTGGGTCAACCAGCGAGCGCAGGCATCCCAAAATTTTTTTTTTGGTTACGCAAAAGGTCCGCTTCTGGTAAATCGCGCACCCCCCCCGCCATAAATTCCTGGCTACGGGCCTGCCCATACCATTTTGGCAGGGTGAAAATTCCACAGGAGGCGCAGGGACTTCTGTTAATCATGGTTATTGGGTGAGGAATTTCAAGGCCTGACATCACACTATTGTGCAATTTGTGCGTTTCATACAGGAATGAAATTGTATTTGTGGCGGTGGTGGTTCATATGACCGGAGTGTCTCCAAAATATTCCGGTGTGGCACGTGCAATTGAATTCTCTTTCATTTTCCCTTCTCGACTGAATTGAATCGCGCAAAACTCCAGTTGGGACAAACATAGCACCGCGAATCAACTAAATAAACCTGTACCGGGGGGGGCTGATTTGAGGCCCAAAAATGGGGTCTCCGAAACTATGTTGTCAGAAAATTTTAAGAAATAGCTGCGATCTCCCCAAATTCCCAGCTACTTTTTGAGGGGTTTTGAAGAAAATTTGGGTAGAATGTGGCTTTGAACATGAAAATGAGGGTCTCTGGAATTGGTCCTAAAATGGGGGTCCCTGGAACTGAAAAGAGCCTGAAAATGAGGGACTTATAATTGGTACATAACCATACTTCCTCCCAATGTGAGAACTCCCTAAACTCCCCCCCAACCTGTACAATTTATTGTTTTGGCTGTCATACCCACATTTGAAACATTTTTAATTTTTATGTACCGTACATTTTTTTACCATGAACATTTATTTCCAATTCACACACAACAATATGCAAACACACACACCACACACACAAATGTACCACATACACAATAAGTTTTTCATAAAATAATACGGGCATCAAATGAAAAAAAGAAATAATTTTTTAGTAGTCCATACAAAGAAAACTTTCTAAATTTAAGAGGTAACTACTTCCATGTTGACAAAATCATGTTATTGCACTACCTAATAACCTAGTGTTAACTTACTAGGGCATTGCTATATGAAATAACTGCAGAGTGGTCAGGGTCACTCTCGCCAAAACATAAACATCCAGCTCAGGCCCTAGCACATAACACCTGTGGTGTTATATCTATTACTTACCTTGATGTCCAAAAAAATGGTTCCCTGTTTTTTGGTATGAGACCTTACTAACAATGCACGCAAAGAGTCGCCAGACAAGTACAAGTGAACCAAGTAGTATTGGACTATGAATTTTAGTTTAACAAAAATTGTGTTACATTGTTTAAGTGTAACACCTTCTGTGCGTTTCTTGATATTTATGATGCGCTGTTTCTTGCGTGTTAAATGTATTCCATTCCAAGGGGGGTGAGTGTTTTTGTGGGCCGCTATATGGAGGAGTTGAGCAAAAGTTCTATAACTGTTTTGTTTTCATACTGTGGAACTGTTAAATAAAGTTTGATTGAAAAAACCCATATGATCATCACCCAGCACTCTCTTATAGCCTTACTTCCGTAGCCAAAATTAGCCCAATTTGATATCTTAAACATGACATTTAGCTTATTTGTTAGGTATTTGGATGACCATGTACATGTAGATTAAAATTGTGAGCTTAGAATTAAGCTTAACTATCTTTTGGGCATTTGAGATAGGGGCCTTTTAAGTTCACAAAAACAGTTTGTTTTGAATCAATTCAAATTGCCAAATATCAATTTCCACCCTATTTTCATACTTCTTCAACTTATACGTCATAGTGACTTCATTTTGTGAATGTTGGGACTTAATTTGATGCCAATAGAATGAGTAACTCTAGTCTAAGCTACGCGCGTGGTACCTAATTTATAGCCATTATGTGGATGATATGCCCAGTAACCGGCCAGTAAAGAAATCGAGGGTGGGGGCGCGCGGCGTACTTGTATATACACGTGTTCGATTTGGGTATTTGGGTTGTATGTGTCTGTTTGTGTCTGGTTGTGTGTGTACATGTTATATTTTAGTTTCATAAATAGTCATTCTATGTTTTTAATTTAATAGTATCTAATTTTACATATTTTAAAAAGAAATTTATGTACTTCTTAATATTGAAAGCCACTTCCCATTTCAAAGAATTTCCTGTTTTTTTAAACCTGAATAATATATGATAAAATTATGTAATTTGATCCTGTTGATTCATAATGATTAATTTTTCACTGTACTGCATTATTTACATAATTTATTTATCCTATGTTTTTGCTGTATTCTAATGATGAAACAATAAAGATTGATTGATATTCATTGCCATGTACAAACGAATTGGGAAATACATGGGCGGAAAGGGCAACCACAAAAAATTCTAAAAAGTATCCAGCAATTTTAGTGTAATATATAATTAATTTTGGTCTATTCTTAAGGCACTATCAGTGAATTATCTAACTCAGAAATCGAAAAAAAAATCATCAACAATTTCCATGTCTGGTGACAAGTTCGGGTGTCCTAACATACCTTGCAGTGATAAGACCGAAAGCAAACGTAATAAGGCTAAATTTTGATATTTTAGTCATTACTGGGGTCTCGCACAGCGCAGCAGACACTACTACAACACGTAATTGCATTGAGATTCGTATCTTTTTTTAATGTATTTTCAGTTGGAAAAGATAATTTATGAGAATTGTAAAGACGAATCTTTCAACTTTTTTAAGCTATTCCCTTCCTTTCCTGCGAATTCTACATAGACTACCTTTCGGCTGATCACTGATAGTGCCTTTAAACTCATAAAAGCCATTGTTTTTTAACTGTATAGTGCATCAACTGTGGAGAAGCAGCAAAATGGCACTTTTCAGTGCTAAATGGCACTCCCCTCCCTAATATTCTAACCTAAATTCTAACCGCTTCAATATTTTTCTTTTTTTGTTTCTTTCAACTATAAATATAAGGTCGTATCTATATTGCGTCAAGTTTGCCGTTATTCAATTGGAATGCATTTTCTCTGGATGTAGGGCTCCCCCCCCCCCCCCAGAAGGCCCCCCCCCCAATCCACTAATGTGTAAAAATACCTCGATTCCATTTGAGTGGTTGAGAATGTAAACTATAGAAGTACAGCAAAATGTACTTTGCTTTGTCATTTATCTTGTACTTGTGTAAACTTTACAGTATTATACGCAGCATTCATTCTACCAACTAAATAGACCTATATACCGTAAAAGTATAATTTATATTTAAAAGATGGTCTAAATTATAGGCAGGTTTGCTAGGTTGGTGTGGTCATCCGTGCTTTTTTATCCCTACATATTCCCAAGCTCTTTAATAACTCATCGAATACACACATTTCCAAGAGTTTTAATTAAATTATCTTTTAGAGTATACTGTAATATTTACCTATTTTGTTGGCAGAATTCCCGTATAATATTGTTAAATTTACAACATCTTTAATAGTATACTGTGTCCTGAGGCGCGAGACCCCGGTTGAAGTACAATTCAGTTCATAATGTCTCCTTTTGGTAAACTTTTGCCTCAAAAGCTCAATTTTAGCCAAATTTCGGCTCCCAATCCGGCAAATTTCACAAAATTTCAGTTCCTAAGACCCAAAAAAAAAAAAAAAAAAAAAAAAAAAAAAAAAAAAAAAAATAACTGCCATTCACAAAAGCCCCCCCCCCCTCCAACGCCACAGATGGCCGAATAAGGTTCCGGAAGGAACCAACCAAACCCATCCAGAATAGCGAAAGCCGAGAACCGCGAAATTCTAGTGTGTCTGGATTTGGGTCTTGAATTCTTTGAAATGTTTTCTTCAGGGTCTTGAATTCATAATAATAATAATAATAATGGCAATTTGTAAAGCGCCGGTATCCGCCGCAAGCGACGCTCATGGCGCTTCTCTGCACAACAACCAAAATAACAGTAAAATACATGAAAATACTATTAAGCAGTGGCAAAAATATATACAAGAAAGAGTAACATTGTAAGTATAATACAGTTCAGAGTTCAAGCGAATGCTTCTGAGTACAAATATGTCTTCAAGTTCTTCTTAAAGATATTTAGAGTCCCTGAGTGTTTCACATAGTCAGGTAAGCTATTCCACAACTTAGGGGCTGCAACCTGAAAACTCCGCTGTCCCCATTGATGTTTCGCAGA
>JAMKCH010064490.1:0-16291 GCA_023653785.1 Ophioderma brevispina
TTTCCAAATATTTTGAGATTTTTGCACAGTTGAATTGGTAATTGGCTAGTAACTATACCTTTGAATGGTAGAGCTCAAAATTCTATATGTGTCACAAAAGAAGGAATTTTGTAATTAGAATAATTAATATATCAGAGATCTCCGATAATAATTCAATGGTTGCTGGAAACGTCCTTTTAATATGAAAAAACCTGGGAAATTGTGCCATATACGAAAAAAAAAAAAAAAAAAAATTTTGCGGGATTTTTGACTTTCCATTTTTGACTGTAATAAACGCCCTCCCTTTTGAAAAATGCACCGCCCCCGGGGCGTTTATTAGGAACAATACGGTAAATCTCTTATCGGCCTATAATTGCTGGCGTCACTCTTGTCGCCATTCTTTATAGGTGTAAACTTAGCTTTCTTCTAATCACTAAGTAGTATGGAAAAGTTACTAATGCAAGGGGATGACAAATATCAGTGCAGCTAATTTTAAGAATTAAAGCAATAATAGCATATTTCCGAAGAGAGCCCCTAATTTTCCAATATTTTGAGATTTTTGCACAGTTGAATTGGTAATTGGCTAGTAACTGTACCTTTGAATGATAGAGCTCAAAATTCTATATGTGTCACAAAAGAAGGAATTTTGTAATTATAATAATTAATATATCAGAGATCTCCGATAATAATTCAATGGTTGCTGGAAACGTCCTTTTAATATGAAAAAACTGGGAAATTGTGCCATATACGTGTCTACGCTCGTCCATTAGTTGTTCCGCCAGTTCAGGCAAGTTAAATTACAATCGGGATCCCGATTCTTATTATGCAATCCTTTCTTTTATGACAAATGCGCATTTTTGAACACGATTGTTTGCAGGTATAGTTTACTAGACCATTACCAACACAACTGCAAAAATCTCAAATTTTAAAAAATTGTGGGCGCTCTTCAAAAAATGTGCCATTATTGTTTTAAGTACTAATATTATTGATACCAGTAGACTTATTAGAAAAGTTACAAATTTGATCAAATATACAGGGTGAGTAAAAAAAAAACTTGACCCAGTTTGTGTCCGCCATTTTAAAGCAATATTAGCACATTTTTTGAAGAGCGCCCCCAATTTTCAAAATTTGATATTTTTGCACAGTTTCGTTGGTAATTGTCTAGGAAACTATACCTGCGAACGAGAATGCTAAAAAGTGCGTATTTATCACAAAATAAGCGATTTTGTAATTAGAATTGGGATCCCAGATTGGACTTAACGGCAGAGCTGGAAATGCTACGTTTATGTCCGTCCATGATGAAATAGTGCCACCTCGAGAAAATAACCTCTAACTTGGATTGCCTGAACTATTAAAACAACTAATGGATGAGCGTAGACACGTACATGGCGCTATTTCCCGGCTATTTCACATTGGAAGGCCGTTTCCAGCAGCCGTTGTATTATTATCGCGGGGATCCCCGATAATAATTATTCTAGTACAAAATTCCTTCGTTTGTGACACATAGACATTTTCGAGCTTAACCATTCACAGTATACTTTAATAGCCAGTTACCAATGCAATCGTCTAAAAATCTCCAAATTTTTGAAAAATTGGGGGCGCTCTTCAAAAAATGTGCTAATATTGCTTTAAGTAAAATATGTCTAACATAATGTGGTATCATCTGAAAGCTTAGTTCATTGTCTTTAATTTGCTGCAAAGATCATTCGCATCGGTTAGGTATAGACTGAGCTACAGGTGTTTGAATCAAGTAGTGTGTTTTGCGCTCTGTCCACGAATTCATTATAAATGAACGGTGTTCAGCAAGGCAAATCAGGGTCCAGAAGAAAAACGGGCTATTTATTGACTGCAGAATAAATGTGATTCTATGTAACGCCACAAAATTCAGTCACAATTGACCATTGATGCCCTCTTAATCAGGGTTCACACTAGGTTTTGAAAATAGTGCGTCTACTTGGACGCAAATTTGTTTCCCTGAGGTTGAAAAAGTGCGTCTATTTCAAATTACATGCGTGTCAAGTTTTAACAGGTTTGAGCACTGTTAGAATGCTTTGGTTTTTTTACACTACTGCAAACAATCCATAAACATCCAATTCCAAAACCTAGACTAGGCATATTGAAAAGTAATTACTCTGATGACCCTTAAACTCCACAGAACTTTGGATTACCTTTGAATACCCTTTGGGACGGTGAGAAAAAGACGTAAATACTGTCAAATTTGAACCTATATTTTCACAGATTTGCTACATGTATTTAATAGTAACAGAATAATTATTTGTTTGAGTGAAAATGATACATTATTGTGACCATGTGCCAGAGCAAACTCTGTGATTTTGTGTAGTTTTAAGTGGCTATTTTTTGCGTCCACATAGACGCAAAATTTTACTCTATCTAGGCCAAAGTGCGTCTACCTTTGGAATAGTGCGTCATAGACGCAAAAACGCACACTAATGTGAACCCTGCTCTTAATGTTTCTACATCCTTATCACCCATAAAAATAGTTTGAAAAATAAATTAACTTAATACATGTATCACAGTTTCTGGAAGAGTTAAATGAATCATACCATATGAAGGAACAGACTTCGTTGACAACCTTTTGAGGTGTAAAATATTGTCTATATTTGTGGACCAAAATATGCCACATCTTGAAAAAAGTGCTTCAAATAAAACTGACCATTATCACTATATTTTACACCCTTAAGATACCACTTTATTTGACATAAACATAGACATACCCTTATCATCATTTTGGGGAGTCATTTGCTTAGTTGGACACCGTGTATTCAAATGGGAATCCGTGGATAGGGGGTAAAAGCTGACTACTTGATTCAAAAGACTGTAGCGTGATCTATACTTATCAGATTGGAATTATCTTTGCAGCAAATTAAAGTTAATGAAATAGGCTTTCTGATGATACCACATATCTTAGATATATGTTCTTTTAAAATTCAAAATGGCGGACACAGTCAGGGTCAAGTTTTTTTTTACTCACCCTTTATAATCATGTGTTATTACATCAAATTGAAAACACTTGGGATGTAGGTAGTAGTGCATTTGAGTAATACCTGCATACTGTGTCATCAATATTTGTGCATATTAATGAGCTCATTTGCATATTTGCTGTAATTGGCTTCTGCCAAATCCCAATGTCCAAATTTGACAAAACTTGGTATGTAGGTTTAGTGGTGCACAAAAGTAATACCTGCACACTCTGTCATCAATATTTGTGCATAGTAATGAGTTCATTTGCATATTTGCAACATACAAAGTCAAGTTCCAAAATCAAGGATAGAAAGAAAAAAAAAAAAAAAAAAAAAACACATGGCTCCAACTTATATTTCTTCAAAATTTGTTTTCACTCATTCTACTCATTCAAAATGCACTAGAAGTCAATCTCATAATAATTTGGTTGTTCCAACTTGGAAAACAACTTCTGGAAAAAAACCTTCCATTATAGAGCCACAACTTCATGGAACAAACTTTCTCCTGATCTTCGTACCAGGTTTAATTCCATGAGTTTAAATGAATTTAAAAGTGCTATTGCCTTGTAATTGTTACTTTATAACTATCATGTCTTTCCATAATTTGATTCATTTTTTTATGTAATAGTATATTTAACATGATTGTGTACATATTTCATCTTTGTAGATTAAGTTTATCAGGATCTCCTGGGAGATCAGTACTTTGTATTGAAGGAATTTCCTGAATAAATAACGAATAAATAAAATAATCATGTGTTATTACATCAAATTGAAAACACTTGGGATGTAGGTAGTAGTGCATTTGAGTAATACCTGCATACTGTGTCATCAATATTTGTGCATATTAATGAGCTCATTTGCATATTTGCTCTAATTGGCTTCTGCCAAATCCCAATGTCCAAATTTGACAAAACTTGGTGTGTAGGTTTAGTGGTGCACAAAAGTAATACCTGCACACTCTGTCATCAATATTTGTGCATAGTAATGAGTTCATTTGCATATTTGCAACATACAAAGTCAAGTTCCAAAATCAAGGATAGAAAGAAATTAAACATCATTTATATTGCTTTCACAAGTGTTTATTTGAATTTTGATTTGATCACTGAGGGAGTTCCACTCAGGAAGTTTGTTTTTCTCAGGTCTGATGAACTCTCTCATCAGTTACAATGCTCAAATTCAAAATATAGTATAGCTTGAAAAGCGAGAGGAGGGAGGGCACAGGCAGATATTGGAGGCCATTTTTATCAAAAAAAAAAGACTGCCCCACTCTAGAGATGGGAGCCAATAATGTTTGATCCTCTTCTGGAAATACCGCCACCAGATGCATAAGGATTCAAAACCAGCGCAGGAATCAAGGAGATCGTGTCAGACAGAATTCATCCCCCACCCGTTGCCTATGACGGTGGAAATAGTATCACTGAAATATTCAGATTCCAAATGTGAGTGTTGTTGACAAGTTTTAAATGATGTCTTCAGAGTTTCAAGAGTTTAAGGAATTTAAAGTGTAAATGTCCATCCAGTTAGAAGTAATAACCCAGAGTTGAATTTTTTTTTTTTTTTTTCCTCAATTAAGGAATGACGCACAAGCTTTCAAAAGTGATCTATGACCCAGAATTCTCTTTTGAAACGAGAGATGACTACTTCAAGAACATTTCCCCCCATGGGTGGCTGGGATACCTGGAACAACTAAGCACCCCAAGTGTACAGGGTCAGTAAGAGATTTTTTGTTTTCCATCACTGCATTCCTGTATTGCTCATTATACAAATATTGACTGCTCATTAGGAAATGGGGCAAAATAACTACCCGATGTGACTGGAGACTGTGAGCCAACTATTTTAACTAGCTGGCCACGTTCTCCAGTCACCGAGGGGGGAGTTTATTTTGCACCATTTCACTGATTATAAACATCAATATTTGTTTTATATAACATTAAAAATATTTCTGCGTCATTCAAGAAAAACTTGCCAAGTCCCGTCGAGATCATCGCCACCGAGCAACTCAACCTAATCAAGATACCAATTCAGGGAAAAAAAGTTCCCATAAAAATGAACTATTTCCCTGTTAATGGGGGAAAATAGTATTTTTTTAAGGGAACTTTTTTCCCTCCTGTGAAATTTTGGGGAACTAAGTCTCAAATATTTTATGTCACTTGATATAGTATCGCAACCAATCAAATGACAAAATATTTTATGTGTATATAAATGTCAATATTATCCAGTTGTTCTCCTAACAAGACTTCATACCACATTCTGTAATTCTGTGGTAACTTCTGGTAGTTATGAAGTTACAGAGCCAAAATCAATGTTTGTATACATTAATGACATGGACATCTACAATTTGGGTCCTTGCCCATTCCAGGGTGGAAACTGCAGGTGAGGTTGCAATATTTTTCCATTGAGCTGTGTTTCTGACAAAGGTGGCAATCCCATGGGTAGTGCCTCAAATTTTCAGGATGGAACTGTCAGTTGCATGTGTCTCTTGGAGGAGAATCGCAGTGATGTTGTGCATTTGTGTAAGATGTTCAATGATGTTGATCTTTGCCCTAGTGAGTTCTTCCACATTCAGTTGAAGTAAGATGCAATCTGACTTGACATCCGATGATGCCTGCCCTGAGGGCACATGTTCCAGCCTGACATTAGGTTGTATCCTCTGACAGGGCATGATGGGAGAACAGTGAGTTATAAAGACAACAGGGATGTTAGCAGCGTTCGAAATAGCAGTTGTCCGTTCACCTGGGACAAACCAAATTGAGCGACGGACAACCAAAAATGATACTACAGTTGTCCGGTGGACAACCATAAAATTTAGAGCAAAAAGTAACTTTTGATACGCTGCAATTCATAGAACCCGACACAGCCAATAAAGTGTTAGATATTGGGACTCCTGGAGTATTTTCTTTCGTAAATGCCACCAATAAAGTAAAATCACAGTTCCAAGAAACTCACCCTAAAAAAACGCTAAATAACGATCAAGTCCAGATTGTTCACGCTAATAAAATCAAAGATAATTTTTTATACTATTAAGTAATTATTTCATGAAAGAATCAAGACAAGGAACTAGCACAGAATTTCAAATGAAAGCATTAATTTGTAACTCAGAAATATTTTCATTTGGTCATTAGTCGTTACAATTTAGCAGACCTAAACAGCAGAGGCAGCCCCTATATAAGTTCCCTTCGCGCCGGACCACCAAAAAGATTATCATTTCACCTATTATGTATATTATATACAGAAAGTAGTTTCAAAATACGGACAACCAAAAATTTTGGCGGACAACCAAAAATTGCAACGTGGTTGTCCGTGGGACAACCACATTTTCCCCCTTAATTCGGACGCTGGATGTTAGTATAGCCTCAGGTGGAGTATCATTCGCTTGATCGAAAGCAGTTTCCGGGGCTCGCCACGAGGAGGTTGATGATCTTGAACCTCTCAGTTTTAGCTCAATTTGGGCTGCAAGGGCACTTTCCCAAAAAGTGCATCCCATGAAAAATATTGATATTAACTTTCCAAAAATTGAAAAGGGTTTTATTCTTAGCACTTCCTGAAAATATGACTTGGATGCTGTTTGCTGTTTTGAAATGGCAAGCTTTTTAATGAAATAAAAATATCCTCCATTAAAATCCACACCCGTGAAAGTTCCTTGACCCCTGTACATTGCAATGGGAGTATTTTCATCGATGCTTAAAGGTCCATGGCCCGATCGCTAAAAGCCTTGTCCCCAGAAGCCCCAGATTTTACCGGAAGAGGTCAACATTTTGGTATCAGAAGAAAGCTACTATTTTTCTCATTTACCCTCTGAAATCATAGAGCCAAAGGATGTTTGGTTTGGAAGTTATGAGCGAAAATGTACCCCATTTTGGTCGACCAATATTAATTTTACACAGTACTCTATGGGGCTTACAAAATCACGATTTTAGGTCTTGCATCAAAACGGTTTGAAATATCGGCGCGAACTTTACAGATGGGGTTTTGGAGTGAAGACCAATTTATCAAGATGAAAACTTCATACCCTTAAATGGGGCCATCCCCCTTTAAACTGATGCCATAGAAAATGGAAAGTGTTAAACAGTTGTAATCTTCAGGAAATGAATCAACAATTATGATGATGGCCCACCTATTAAAATTTAAAACTTTTCATAGGATGCATGCATTTTGGCAAAGTGCCTTCACAGTCCAATTCTGCAATATCAAGAAAATGAAAAGACATGATGAGATGAAAGTTGCATAGAAGGATTCCCTATATGCCAAAACATTGTTATTGCCACCAAAACGCGTGTGGTCCAGTGGAAACGATGCAGAGACTCGTGCATCAAATTTAGCCCTTTAAATTTGTGAGTTCGACGCCCCACAGTGGTCAACGTGGTTGTGTCCTTGGGCAACACAAAACTTTATCTTGACTTAAGACCTCTCTCTACACCCCAGGCTAGTCCAGTAATTTATGATTTGACCCCCAACACAAATTGCCAAAGAGAAACAATTTTGTGTTTGTTTAGTTAATATACTGTGAAATAGCTCTAAAAATAATTATTAAAAGTTCATACCAAATCAACAAGTGGAACATGATAGAAATAAGGGGCAACGTTTGTACAGGGCTAAAAATTAAAATTTTCGAATTGATTTAAATGATTGTACCAATTTATTAGGCTACTCCTAAGTGCGTTTAAAAAAATGTTATAGTTTGCCCTATCTACGCGTTATAGTTTTCGTACAATAGGCACATAACCGTTCAAGGTCATTCCTGGGGATAAAAATCATTAGAATGGTCCCATTTGATCGGACTGGTTGTAAACTAAATTTGTCCCACTAGAATTTGTCCCACTAGATAAATGTAAATAGATTCTTTGTTTTGAACTTCTATGTAAAATTTACAGACTTATGACTAGCTGACCTACCCTAGACCCGTAGAGTCCCCAGTCACATTTTGCATTCCAATTATGCACCAACGAATATTATAGATGGTGTTGCAACCCAGATCTTATATTTTTGGGTTCCTGTACCCATAGTTAGACGAACAATTTAGCACCATAATTTTTATAACGAACAGATATATCTGAATTTACACCCCATTGTGACCTTGAACATAGTTTGACTCATAACTATTGAACTACATACCTAACAGATAGGCACAAACTATACCTTTTTTATCTGGAAATTAAACAAACACGATTGGACCATACTTTTCGAAGCCGTTTTGATACCTTTCATATTTTTACCTGCATATAAACCTTCACCCCCTTAAAAATATATGTTCCACTCCTTTGAGTTAGTTGAGACTTTTGATATGTTTTTTAAAGGTATTATCAATACAATTCTGTTGCGAATGATTCATGTTTGGCAATAGTGTCTGGGTTAAAGAAGACATTATCAGTAATTTATCCGAAGAGTCAAAATCCTATTAATTTTGAACAGCGCAATAGTTAAAAGTGAAAGGTATAGACTGTAGAATTCTCATTAAGTTAGTCTTTTCCAACTGACGAAATTACAGAAAAGCGAGAAAACGGCAGTTTCAAAGAGAGGAATCTCCATTCAATTACGTGTTGTAGTAAGTGGTGCCGAACGTGACAGCAAGGACTAAAACTTCCGATTTGTCCTTATTAGGTTGCACTTCTGGTCCTTCATTTGCAGGTATGTTAGGATACCCTATACTTGTCTACAAATATGCCAAAAAAATCTAGATTTTTGATGATTTTTTTTGAAATTTTCTGACAAAATAACAAAATAAACACTATGTAGGGGGTTACATTTTGTGACAGATATTAATTCTGAATTGCATGACAATTGAATAAACAGAAGGATGAAAGGCAATTATAAAGGTGTGTGTTCCGTAGTAGAAATTTTTTGTATCTGATGAAAGGACCTGTATTTTTCTCATGTCGTCCTGAAATTGAGGCTTCAAATCCATTTCCTTACCCAAGATATTAAATCGTGAAAATTCTGATTTTGCCACTATTGTAAAGCTTTCACATAAGAAGTCAATTTGACGATCAGAAGAAGGAGGGGACCAAAACTATGAACAAGAAGGCGGACGCAGCATTCACTCTCTATCACCAATGACCCATTTGATTCCAGAAGATTCTAGAAATAACTACCTCCAGAAACACAAACATCTCATCTAGGATCACTTCATATGTGATCAAGAGACCAGCAAAAAGTCTCAAAACATCATACTCCTTTTAATATGCGAGTAATTGAGATGTAATAGAAACTTTCCGATTTACGATCCTTATGAATAATTTTCAAGTTTATATAGCTTTTATTAGTATGTATGCTATTGAGAAAGGGTAACAATTAACTTTCACATTTACTGGAACAAGACTTTAATAAAGAAATATAAAAGCAGCATTACATAATATTTTCAGTGTTAAAATGCCGCTCGCCGCTTTCAGTGGTTTGTGTCGTCGCCTGCCCTAAGGCAGGAAGACACATAGGGAATCACTTTGTCCACTGTAGTTGTCTGTTGTTGTTGAGCTCTGTTGTGTTGATGTCTGTTGCTGTTGTTGATGTCTGTGTGAAAAAGGTTAACATTTAGCCTGTAAAGATCTCATACTTTGATGCGATTTTTAAACCAATCTTGTGGTACACAGGTGCAACATGGCATCCCCCACTTGTTGATGAGCGTCAAAGTAACGATGCCAACCGTCCAAAGGTCATGTGAGGTCAAGTTGTTAAAATAGCGCTGAAAATGTAAAATTGACATTCATTGAAAAGTTGAAGTTCAATTAGGAACCAAACTTAATCATAGGTGCTGCATGGGTTTCCTCATTTGTTGATGAGTCCAAACGGTCACATACCATAGGTCAAAGGTTCATGTGAGGTCAATGTTGCTAAAATAGGCTTGGAAAATGTAAAGTGACCTCATTTGAGAAAGAAGTTCGTTCGGAACCAAACTTGAATCATAGCGTACAAGCTGCGGATCCCGCATTTGTTGTGATGACGGTTCAAAGGTCACAATAAGCGATACAAAGCGTCACATATAAGTCAAAGGTCGATGTCTGTTAGGCCTATCATTCATACCGCGACGGCAGGCGACACAAGCGGTCGAGGACCGAGTTGTATTTTTATATAATCAAATGTTAATTACCTGATCAAAAATGTCTGATTATCAGATGGTGGGCTCCAATTAAAAGGTTAAATTTTACACACACAGAAATGGTGCTCGATTCATTATGTCAATTATCAGAAAAATCCCCTTGATCCGGGAATTCCCATTAAGCAGCATTTCAACTGTATATTAAAATTGGTAGGATTTATCATGTCGAGTGCAACAAGGTCGTAAGTGTAATAACTGCCATGGGAGACATGGTTATGTGCTGCCATGATATTTAGGATAACTTTCAGGATTGAAGGTATCTTTTCCTTTAGTCAGTGGCTCTTTGAAATGGTCTTACAGGCAACTTCGTATGTGTGAAGAACCATTGCAAGAGCCAAAGACTTGCAGGGCCTCGATTTAGCACTGGCCTCTGGCCGCCTCGCGACCAGTGAAATTCATGTCGGGCAAGTAAAGATTTCAACTGAGGCTGGTCCGTCGAGGCCAGTTGAATTTCAGAATGTAGGTTTGGTATATTTGTAATAAATTGGTTGAGTATGCCTCAGTTCGGTGTGGACCCATACACCGACCTAAAAATATATCTTCCATCTAGCAGGACTATTCAGAGTCAGTAAGATTGATATTATTAAATAAGTGACTACTAACCAAGAGATGTTTTCATTACTCGAAACTGACAAGAAAGTCACCACGGCAAAGGAGGAGACTAGCGTAAGGAGGAGAAAATTCGCCGCTGGTATATTCAACAAGCCAGACAGGTGGACCTGTCTACTACATATTGGAACCATTCTTCGTCCCGTCCAGCACCAATCACGGCATAGCCACCAAAATAAAACAGCGATACTCCAATATCCACACGCAAAGACTGTTACAAATATTCATATGTACCAAGAACAATAATAGACTGGAATGCTCTACCTGAGAACATAACTCACATCATCAAACCAGAAGCCTTCAAAACAGCAATTCAACAACACCTTGTCAACAAGACACAAGCAATCACGATTAAAACTACATAGCGTAGACCCCTAACCTGACCGTTTGACTCCCTTGTTGGAGTGTTGGCAGTATCCAACTCAAGACTCAATTGCAGTTTTACCTCCATGTGAATTATCCTCAAAATGCTTCAACATTTTATTTAATGTTTTCATGCATTTTTGCATTTTCAAAGCTCATAGTCACTACTTCAGTGCTGACTCCCACTGGCACAACTTCTCTAACACAGACGGGTGTTTTAGTCCCTCTGTCAATCTACGGTGTTGCAGAAAGTATGAGCGTGCATATTAAATTAGCAAGCCTAGTGACATAAAGCGTTTGGTGCTCGTCAGAGTCCATAGAGATTGTGTGTAAAAAATACCGACAGAAATGTTCAATTTTCTCAAAAGGTTCTACAGTTTCAGGCCCAGTTGAGGGATGTTCTCGTAAGAGAATAACATTTCTGATACTCTGATGCAAAAATATCCATAGAACCCCTTCATTTTTCTGAGATATTTGGGATTAATTTTCATTGACACACATTCCCTATGGGGCGACTGATGACGTTAGTCTCTCACGCAGAGTCAAGCAGTATTTTAGATATTATCTTTTGCAGTCTGTGACACAGACTACATCGTGGGTAAATACTTTCCGCAACGCCGTATTGTCAATCATAGCGTTTCATGTGCATAAGGGAGGGCCAGTAGGTCCCTAGGCTACGTGAATGAGTGCTGTTCACGAAAAGTATGATCTCACATGACATAACAGCATAACAGTGCACCTATCATGCTGCTTTGCGGCATTTTAACTGCAGAATTCAGCAGAAATGAATTTTTTTTTTTTTTTTTTTTCTGTCAATCTACGGTGTTGCAGAAAGTATGAGCGTGCATATTAAATTAGCAAGCCTAGTGACATAAAGCGTTTGGTGCTCGTCAGAGTCCATAGAGATTGTGTGTAAAAAATACCGACAAATGTTCAATTTTCTCAAAAGGTTCTACAGTTTCAGGCCCAGTTGAGAAGAGAATAAAATTTCTGATACTCTGATGCAAAAATATCCATAGAACCCCTTCATTTTTCTGAGATATTTGGGATTAATTTTCATTGACACACATTCCCTATGGGGCGACTGATGACGTTAGTCTCTCACGCAGAGTCAGGCAGTATTTTAGATATTATCTTTTGCAGTCTGTGACACAGACTACATCGTGGGTAAATACTTTCCGCAACGCCGTATTGTAAATACTTTCCGCAACGCCGTATTGTCAAGTATTCCTGGTGATATCCGTAATGCTGATTCTTTATATCAATTCAAGTCATTATGTAAGCAACATTTTCTTATTAACTGATGTTTAACCACTTGCTTATTCATCTGAAATTGTATTTTGCTATAATTATTTGTGTATGCATGTATATCTTTATTTTGCACAGGGAAAGAAATCCACATCATTGTGTTTTGGGCTGTGTAGCCCATTTTTCTTTCCCGAGTTACTATTTTGCCTCATGCTTTAATTAGTAACTCAAATAAATATTATTATTATTATTAATCATAGCGTTTCATGTGCATAAGGGAGGGCCAGTAGGTCCCTAGGCTACGTGAATGAGTGCTGTTCACGAAAAGTATGATCTCACATGACATAACAGCATAACAGTGCACCTATCACGCTGCTTCGTAGCATTTTAACTGCAGAATTCAGCAGAAATGAAGCATTAAACTGAAATGGTGGTACGGGTATGTGCGTCGTTCAAGACTCCCAGTTCGTGTCTCTTTTGCAATTCATTAGACTCCCACAAAACTCACAATTAGCTCCATGGGGAAATTTTCCCAGTTCATCATCTCCACAACCTCTAATTTGACCTATGCAGTTCCAAAGTCCATATATTGGGAAAAAAATCAGTTCCATAGACCAAATTTATTTAAAGAAATCAATTCTCAAGCCCCAAGTTTGGCACTTTGTACCGCACACCCCAACTCTAAGTTGAGTGCTCCTCAGGACTCGAGGGCTCAAATATAGGGCATATTGTATTTTTGACATTCAGGCCAATTATCAAAGTTTGGCGTAAGCAAGAAATTCATGACCATAGCATGGAAAATGGTTGGGCCAATGAGTTCACTGCAGGGCCAGCGGGTTTCCAAGTTCACTGGCCCAGCGGGCCAGTACAGAAAAAAAATTAAATCCACCCCTGAAGACTTGGCATAATAGTAAGTTTGATGGAAATTTCTGACAAATGGCAGCTATTGCAATTATGACCTCCTTGCATTCACATGACAATTTGTTGTTTGGCCAAATTACTAGGTACTCCCACATCCTAGCCAAAATGGCACACCACTGGGTTGCACGTGGACACAGTTCACGCAACAAGCAACACGGCGCGCATATGGGCCACGGCCAAGAAATTATTACTCAAACTATAGTGCATTCATTTGACTGATCCACAAAACAAATATGCTTCAAATATTCCTAATTTCATTTGTGAACCTTTGTTCTTACAGGATGCTGGTTTCTTTGGAGGCAACCGTGTTACTTGGGTGGATTTCCTTGTTTTTGACACAATAGATGTCAACGTAGAATTTGGACTCCTTGATGTAGGTCGACCACTAGTGCCTGTACTTGACCAGTTTCCCAAACTACAGTCATTCTATAATGTTTTCAAACAGAGACCACGTATAGCAAGTTATCTGGTCAGCAATAGGAGAGCTCCCTACAAGTTACCTTATATGCCCAAAAGCATGCCCACACAAGCTCAGTAACAAGCATCTTGGAAAGAATTTTGTATTTTGCCACCACCCAATGAATATGGCAACCTCAGCGGAATAAACTACATGTTGAAGGATGTGGTGGCAGAATACTAAATTAAACCCAGCATCTTTTCTAATTAAAATTACAAGGATATATTTGTCATATTCAAATTATGTAAAATTTTACTATTACAACAGGATATTTTTTATTGGTATTTGGTGTCATAACTAAAGAACAGATGTTTGATTTTTTCAACTTAAAGGCTGACTCAGAGATTTTGAAATATAATTTTTTGTGTAATAATTAAAAATAGTCAACTAGAACTAAAGATAGTCACCTAAAATATCCTTTACCAGAGTTTGCGATGAAACATTTTTCATTTTGATGTAGTAAACATTTACATGTAGTATAACAGTACCATTGTATAACAAAAATTCTGGATCTGGAATTTTATAACAAAGTTGTGATTTTCTTTTTGAAGGACATTGATTTGAGCTTGGCTATTTCACATTGTGATTAGTATATGGACAAGCAGTATGTGCATGCAAAAAACATGATTTGTTAGGAAATTGAGGGCACCATCCTCAGGAAATCTCTGAGTCGGCCTTTAATGCAGTTGTATATACTGCAGTCATTTCATTGGTATGAACCTGATCGGGAATTCTGTGTATGAATAGTTGTAACAATATTAAAGTAGTACCTTGAACATAGCACGGTATGTCTAGATGATGTAGCATTTGATGTAATCACCTGTACCTTCACAATAAAGATTGATTAGACATGTCCATCACACATTGGTAAGCTGCTTCAAGAGACGGGACAGGATTAACCATCAGATGTCATATCATCATACCATTTCTACAAAGTACAGTCACTGCTCAGGCTAGCACACAATGTCATGCAAAGTCAATCGCGGTATATGTGCATGCCCTTTGACCGATTATACATCACATGGCAGTTGTCAAGATCTTATTGTGCTTCCAGGTTGACACAAGTCATACTTTGCATACCACAATCTTGTCTGAGAAATTCTGACAGTAACTGTATCAGTAAAAATTAAATATTTACAAAATGGTAATAATATCAACTTAATACCTTTGTATTTCTGAATTGATTCTATGTATTCAATAGTATTAGTAAAAAATCAAATCAGTGACTCAAATCTAAAGATAATAGGCAATGTGAAAGGGAAGTTAGTGTGTCCACTGTGAGATTTTTGACTGCTGCTAACACTGAAATGCCACTAAAAGTCATGGTGAAATAATCATAATGGAAGTTAAAGTAGATAATCCAATCATGGTGTAATTGTTCAGGCATATATTATTGGGGGGGTGGGGAATATGCCAACCTACAGCAACAGAATGGCATCAACTACCGGCGTAACTCAAGCGCTAGTCTTATTCAAATACTTAACGGTAGGAGGGCACTCTTACACATATCGAACGGTCGCACACAAACTTGACTAAAGGCTAGGTCTGGTCATGAATATTTAAATCTAAATGACCGTTATTGGAAATTACAATATTTTGCGGCGGGGGTTAATCCACTAACCCTGCCGGATTTTGAAGTCAATATTTTTTTCCTAAATTATCATATTACTAAGATATATTGAATGAAGGTTTAAAAGGTGATTTTGCAATGTCACTGGGACCGAGGCTGCCATAGAAAATACACGTAAGAATTCCCTAAATGACCGTTCAGAAATCCCCAATACCCAAATCGAGCAGATCATGTCCGACACCCCCTGTTTGTTGCATGTGGGTCAGTCTGATGGGTTGCCAGTCTGTTTACAATTCTTGGAAAATGTGAAAACACACAAAATTGGATATTTCACCCCTTTCCTGACATCGTACAGTGTCCAAATTTAAAAACTGATCACATGATTTATAAAAAATAGTGTTGCCAAATTGAATAAATTATCATATATTTTGAAGGATTTTCACATGTTGAATCAGTCTTGGTAATGTTTATTGTAAAATGCACTTCTACAGCGAATCGTATTCGAATTGTCTAGTTTGATCATGGTAAAAAAAGGTCCCTCATCAAATTTTAAAAGTCTGGACGTGAATCAAAAATATATTTATGGGACCTTAGTGCAATTTGGAACATTGCATTGGTGGATAGTAATTGCATAACCCCCTAGCCTAGTTACCAAAATACCTTTTACAAGGCATACACATGCAACATCCAGAAAAGGTGGGCTTAGCAGTCGATCACACGATCATCACACTTATCTTGTTTAAAAAGGTACTGAAAGGACAAATTAAATAGCACTATTTTTCAGGACAAATGGGAGTGAATGAATACAGTATTCACATAACACAAAACACAAGGGAACTTTAGACACTGGGAAGATATTTGTTTTTCCTTGAGTCTGATGCGGGCATAATGTTGAGCAGCCAGGGATAAGCAGAGAGATAATGTGAGAGAATCAAGAAATGTGGAAATGCAAAAATTTAAAGTATTTCAGGAAATTTGTCATACCGTCTTCTGCAAATAGACATACAGCGATGACGACTCAAAATCTACACTAATTACTCCAGTACAGAATAAACAAAGTTCAATAACATTTG
>JAMKCH010064494.1:0-13242 GCA_023653785.1 Ophioderma brevispina
AGGCCTGCTCTGAGGTCTAGTCATGATATTGTGGTATCTTAAGAAATGATGTTAATGGAAAACAGTGTTTGAGTTGTAGAGATTAGTTCGCTGCTTGCAGTTACAACAAGGGGAGACCACAATACGGTTCTCTACTTCTCCCCCCTAAATGAGTTAATGTCACTTCTCCAAATTTCTGGCCAAATAAAATATAGACTCTTACGAAGGTAAATTGTACTGTATCCTATAGGTGAGATGATAGTTGTATACTACAAGCTAGCCTCTAAGATATTAATTGATAAAAAAATACCACGTGGCTGTTTAAGAATTTGTTTTGGACAGCAAACTATACTGACTTTGATTTTTTTTGGTTGTCGTTGTTTCTAGATGGTAGTGTGAAGTAAGCGGTATGAAGCCCAGCAGTCTTTTTGGTAATAGGTCACATCATTTGTAGATCGATTCCCAGGGGATGAATTTGAGAAGATCATCAGTGGAATTAATGGCAAAAGGAAAAGAGCCATATGAAGACAGGCCTTGTGGGAACATTATGTATATGTTTGTCCCCCCATTGTTAAAATATTATTGGTAAGGGGGGGGGTGCAAGTTTCTGAAAGAAATGTTAGGCATTTCTTGTTTTGATTTGGATTGTAACCAGGGTCAAATCCCCATGTACACGTCCTTTTTACCTGGATGTGTTCACACCAGAAGTACCAAGATTATTTGTTGAGCAAACAGACTTCTGGGTACTCCAAGTGCAACCTCACTCAACTTAACTGGTCCTTTTGACCATACATAATTATATTTTGGGGGGTACTTTCCAATGATTCCAAAACTTTCTGCATTTAAATCTGAATGCAACTTTGTAATGTTCAGTAGGAGTAACGGGGATTCAGTCATTATTTGAGCATTTTGAATGTGCATCATTGCTTCAAAAAAGGCATCCTATTTGTGAAAAGGTGTGAACCCTGATTATGATCCAAGGTGTATTATCTACCTGTTAACAATCATCGTCCAGGTATTCTTACAATTTGATGAGGTTTGCGGGTAAGTGACTGCTTAAATTATTATTCTGATCCTCTTGATGTGTGGCAGAGCTTTAAAGTCATCAAAATAAGAAGAAACTACAGTTATTGGTAGTGTTTTTTATTACATTGGTACATGGATATACAAAATTGTCAGGACATATCAAAACTTCATTCGCCAATTTATCACATTCACACTTACCTCAAAGTTCCCAGGTGATTCAAGCTGTATTTGAGAAGATACAAATATTCTATTGTGGATTTTTTTTCTGGAAATCAAACCATCTGATGTAATCTTATATGGAAGATTGGTGAACTTTGTTGACACAAGGAGTTGGCTTGTTCTCACTGTTACCAAATTCTTACAGAAACTTTGGCTGTTTTTTAGCGACAGATGCTAAGCATCACAGGCAGAATACCCATGGAAAACAAAATAACCAAATTAATAAGCAAATAATAGCTTGAATTGTGACATTGTCAGCCTTTATAAGAAATCTGCAGTTCACATGGATGATGGTTAGTTTCATGCTAATTTTGGTATGTAGTACTCCTCTATTAATAAAAGGGCATTTCAATGATTTCTTAAAAACTCTAAATCACCCCTTTTATGGTTCAACAAATAATATCCTGAACAAAAGTCCACAAATTCAGATGATGTGCTTTTGTGTTATGAACAAATGTTTGTATCAACATGGCCCCAATGGAAATTACAAGATTGCTTTATTCATTTACAAACACGAGATTCTGCATATAAGTTAATTAGGCCACTAATTTGACCAATGGTTCAAGTCGGGGATCAGGCTATGGATTACAAAATACTCCTTTTTATCAAGAGAGTTATGGTACAATACTCCAGTAACATGCTATCTGTGAAGAAATTGTAAAACTGGTTATGCATACACAATCGGTCTAAAAAGTTGCATTTTCGTGATTCCAGCACCTTCTGTTTTATTCATTGTTCACTAGATATGCGTGAGAAAAAGCTTATTCACAAAATTTGAGTTGATTCCGATCTTGCGGGTTTTTGTGTTATGAGCAATTGGCTTGTTTCCCACGGTCCACATAGGCCACTGTGCTTTAATTTTTGTCCCTATACGGACAGAAAGTACAAAATTGCAAAAGTTTCCTTACAGTTACGACCGATTGTTGGCACCTAAGATTAGGTACATGTACATACAGATTAACTAGGCGTTTCCAGATGATATAAAAATGTAAACTTTTGGGGTTACAGTCGAAGGGACAGGTTTGATCATGAACTGCCCCTTTAAGACTATTGTTGCAATAACACTCTAACATTGTTTGCAGACATTTTCTTGAACAATTTAGGTGTAATGAACACTCCATTTCAGAGCCATATATTGGTGTCTCACTTTGCATGATTGGCTAAAAGGAACCTGTAGTGTTGACCAACTTCATAAACGATCTTATTTGTTAACATGGAATTCAAAACTCTGCTCACTTGGACATGATTATTATTGCATGGTCATGTGGCCATTGATTAGTTGAGGATATGTTTGTATATGCCGTCAACAATTTAGTATTGGGCTATATGAGCGTTTATTGGGCCTATATGAGCGTAGAGGTCTGTGTGTGTGAATCAACCATCAGCACCTTGTCTTCAACTTGGGTTAAAGCAGTACATGACTAAAAATGTTTTCCACTAAATCACTGTGACAAGCATAGTGCTCTGGTTTTGAACAGTGGGTTATACATTGTAATACAGTTCAAACAGACACTACAAATACAAGTCAGTCATATGTGCCTAATTGATTGTGTGAAGGGAATAAACTGAAATCTAATACTATCCTGATATTGATAGTGTTTAAAATGTGGGAGAAGTTTTTGTTAATTTCAAAAACAAACAAATTGTTACAATCCTACAGTTGCATCGATTTTGGTGTGCAAAAGTATCACAAAAACACCCACACACAATTGGTATGCATGTTCATCTAGGATTGTGGAATAAAAAATGAACACAGCACCAAAAAACATAATACTGAATACAAGATTCTTATAATTTCTTGAATTTTTGCTCAGTCTACATTCCTTGGGCAGTTTAAAGCCTGGTCAATATTTGGCTCAATAAAAAATCTTGTCTGCATTTTCATTTTTAAAGTGGCAAACAAATGTTTGGTAATTTAGGTGCTGAATTTGAAATCATGTTGCTCACACTCAAATATAAGGGGGTAAGGTTTACAGAGGTCATAAAACTTAAGGCTTAAGATTGTGATTAGTTTTGTGTCATGTCCCAAGGACTAAGAAAAGTATATTTTGCTCATCTACAAAATAGTAGCTACATCACATATGTGCAAGGCTAGGGTAAATTTTCAGATAGTCCTATGCTTTAAAACTGGTGTCTTTTGTGTCAAATTCTTCATATAATAGATAACAAAAATGTTGTTTGGTGCAAATCATGTGCAATATATATGACCCAGATTTTATAGTTAAATGTCAAAACATAACAGGGGTGTGCATGGTCAATGGGAGATTCATTGTCATTACCACGTAAGGGAGCACTATGAAGTGCCATGGGTTCGAGATAATCATTTGGGTTGGTTATCACAGGATGATGAAACATTTTACCCAAGGATGACCATGAACCTTAAAGCTTGGAGGACTTATAAGATTTCGATATAGTCCGTTTATGCTGATGTATATATCCATGTCTGGTACAGGTTTTTTAACACACCTGGAACGGTTGTAAATGTTTACCCCTGGAAAACCTTAAACCTTGTGTAGGTCCAAGTTTAGAAAATACATTGCATTCATAGCAGATGTGCGTTACAGGGTGCTTACACTTTTACAACTCACTTTGCAAGACTTCCCTTAAGTATAGAAAAACTCCGGATGACAGTAGTTGCATATAAAAACACTTGTTGATTTATTCTTTCTGGTTCAGTAAGTTGCGTCATTATAGTTGACATCCCAATATAATGTGACATCTTGAACAGGTAGAAAAAACAGTGAACCCTACTATGGCACACACATACTCCAGTTACTCCTTCATAGTACTGAAAATTAATACCATAATCAAATTGCCAGGGGGTGAAAGACTAGTTGGTTGGCCTAAACAAATTTTAACACAAATTATAAATCCAAAACAAAGGCCTATATGGCACCTACACTTGTTTTTGGTTAAACCTCACCATTAAGAGTGCCAAACAAGATATTTGAATATAGCACCCCTAACAACTGTTTTCCACTTTTACATGAAATCAGATGAGTTATAATGAAATGTTTATTGTATCAAATGTGATGGACACAAAATTGTGGTATCAGCAGGACGTGAGGGACAAAGCTGGGCACATAGCTAAATTCATGTATCATTGAATATGCCTCAATGAAAGCAATAATTTGCGGGTAAACGTTCGTCATGGAAGTACCGAGCGATGCAAAAAAGGTATACAAATTGTACTGTTTGGTGTTGTAACGTAGCGCTTGAGGAATAATGGCAATACCTCATGGCCTTGAAACGTCGACCTAAATTTAAATTTGAGCAGCTACTGTGTCTGCAGGCTTACTGTATTTTGAAAACGAAACACCCATTGGAGTACACGCTTTATTCAGTTACACGTTATGTATGCATGACAGATAAAGCAGGAAACAAATGGGCGTTTTGTTTCGGTTCGCAAAGTAAAGTAAGCCTTGTCCGCAGGGCCCAGTCAGACTGTCCCAATAAAAACTATACAATCAAACTAAAAAATTTATAACAAAATATAAAACTGTTGCATTTTTGTGAGATTATTTGACTTTAGTTGTTAGACAAGTTCCTAATCTAAATCTTCGCTTTTATTCCATTCAATCTTGATGGACCTAAGTGGAGATATTGTCAGTTGAACACAAGGATAAAAGCCACTTGGGCAGTTCACCTGAGGTCAAGAAACTAAAGTATAAGGTGTGTAGAATATTGTGGATTAAAAACTGTTTTCAAACGAAAGAATATTGTGAAGATCCGGGTACAGTCAGAGGGAATGGATTATCATTTGCATTGAAAATAATCAATTATATTTTTTTCAGTGATAACAGCAGAAAAGAAAATTTTTGTTGGTGAAAATGGGTAGGGCTCACTCGCAGAGGAACAATAATCAGAAAATTCATGGAAATTTATGAATGTGACGGATGATGAAACTAAATGTGACAGCCACAATTCTGTTGAGGGACAGATGTGTGGACAACGCTCTAATGTGGAGGAACTTACCCTTCCCCTATTCCCCACGCCTCAATTGCCAGGGGGAAATATAATGAAGAAAGCAGTGTTCAACAAAGAGCAATAAAGAAAAGGAGGGTTGTGTTCAAAGGTCTCAGTGTACTTTCAACAAGGGTGTTTTAATGGTTCTA
Source organism: Ophioderma brevispina (assembly GCA_023653785.1). Taxonomy (NCBI): domain Eukaryota; kingdom Metazoa; phylum Echinodermata; class Ophiuroidea; order Amphilepidida; family Ophiodermatidae; genus Ophioderma; species Ophioderma brevispina. Next base: position 5,340 of record JAMKCH010064494.1, read on the forward strand.
CCATCTGCAAAATTGGAGTAGAGCCCAGTAAAGCTGAGACAACGGGACTGTTTGGAATTGAATTGAATTCCCAATGCTACGTGTATTTATGAGGCAATTGCGACATGATAACGTTATATAAATATGTATATTACAAGAAAGCAGCCTACTTAATCCCTACTTTTTATTTTAAATTTTTAATAAAAGAAGATTTGAGTTTGATTTTCAATGGCAAATTTGTTGACATCAGGATAGCCGAAAACTGGCCCAACAGGTATTTCAACTCTCTCAGATAATTAGCCATAATCCTGAACCATGACCCCCAAATTACAACCAACTAAAATCTTATTGAAGTGGAACACTCCTCTAAAAAAGAACCAGTAAACGCCAGTTGAGATGAACTTAATTGTGGCCAAAAAAATTAATTTTTGATTGTATAGTTTTTTTGGGACAGTCTGTAGATGAATTAAAGTATATTAAAGACAGTTTTTTATAGCAATGAGTGTTATTTATCTCTTAAAGTTAATGTTAGGGTATATAAAGCCTATCATTACCCAGGCTTTGATTAGATAGGAGTAGGGGTGATTTTTATTCAATGGTTACAGAATTTTTGCACCCACCGGCTGGGATAGGAAAAAATGGGACCCAGGACCCGTTCTTTTCCCTACTTTGGCACCCGAGTTTTGGTGAAACAGAAACAGAATGAGCTTCAGAATAAGCAGAATAAAATTATGAATGAAAAGTGGTTTTTGGATGCAATTGGTTTATTGGCATGTTAATAATGAATTTATATACCTCATAGATAGAGCCTTGTCATCTTATGGTTAATGAAAGTCATATGACATGGTATAGTTTTCACGATTGTTGCATAATTTAAAACGTGTATAGTACCGTTTTTTGACCGGTGTAGTAATTTTTTGTCCTAGCTGTAGTCTCGTTGCTGCAGAGAAAGAAAGTGATATATCTATGATTGGTATATAAAACGAATATAATTGCTTTATTCGGGCCATAGTCAAAACTCTTGAGATCGGGCCATAGTCAAAACTCTTGAGACCGTACTATTTCCCTCAGCTTCACTTCGGGGAAAAATAGTACACTCTACAGATTACCTCGGGTCAATAGTTTTTGACTGTCTCTCACGGACAGTCAATAGCCTAATATGACACCTGGGCCTGTTTAAAAGCGGCTTCTGGTCTGTGTTGATGCCATAAAAGCCTGTTCTTGCATACCAAGAGACATTTTTTTCTTGAGTTTCATACCTTGGAACTCCTTTCAAGTATCTTGACATTTGATGCCTCAGAAAACCCTGCACATTGATGGTAATTCATAGGTGTGTGAAGTTCTCTCTAAACAATTAGATTAAACGCTGGTGAGCAGTAGTGTTTTGAAATATATCTATGCACAATATTACCATAGGATAAATTAATGTGGCAATATTTGCCGTAACTACTTAAATAATATACAACAGAAGATATGCTGATTGTTGCCTGCATCAAAATATTGAGAGGTGTGGGAATGTGAGACCTCAATAAAACAAGCCCAACCTAAAAGGGTCACTTGTTCTGTGTTTTTATGTTCCAATTTAACAGCTTCAGTTTATAGTATAGTTTTTTAAAGGTTGGTTGTTGGTGTCGATCGTCATTTACATCTCAATTTTGATATCAGATGAAAGGCGTTGGTATTTTCTCATTGTCCCGAAATTTGAGCTCTCAAATCCCATTTCATTCCATTTTAAATACAAATCAAAGGCTTTAAATGCATTATTGCTTATAGCCATTAAAAAACAGCAAGTTTTGTTTCCCACGGTACTTGATGGGGCGTATGTGCAAGGCCAAGCTCTCATATCAAGAGAAGAGGGAACCCCAATAGACCATAAATCGGAACAAGACCCTTTAAGTGTGTGAAGAAGCATAAGCCGATTCCGGGGGTGGTAAAAATCTCAGCATGTGGGTCATTGCATGTTTGATTAAGTGAACACATGCCATACAGAGCAAGTTTTTGTGGGTTTGAAAAGTGATAATTAAGTTGTTACTGGCCAAGAGGGAGCTTAAGGGCTTGTTCCCCAGGTTTGCAAAAACATACCAACAAAACCAAATCAGTCTGTTTTAGGAACACATGTTAGCTTCGCCACAGTCCCTAGGCATTTCTGTAAGGTGACACACTTACAAATTGGCACCTAACAGAATAAATCACTTTTGCTCTCTTGCGTAATGACTGTCAAAATGTCATCTTACACAGGAAACGCCGCCCAAGCTCTCAGAAGATTTTAACATTTTTCTGGTTTGACCTCATGAATAGTACTACAGTCGCAGTCAAAATATTTTAGTGGGCTATTTGTGTGTTGATCATGATATGTATAAACAAGGAAGGATGCGCTAAACCTATTTGCCTGAATATTGCCCTTATGCACATAGTGCAAGTTTCATGCTTCATAATGAGTGTTTTCCTCAGCCTGTGGAAAGTATTTGAACTGCGAGTATAGTAATTAAGTCTCACCGACCGATGAAGCTCCTCAGAGACCATTCTAAATAGTGGTAAAACTGAAATGATTTCATTTTCTGGAAATCTTGAACCAAAATCAAATTAAAGGACAAGGCCATACCAGAGTTTTGTTTATGTATGGTTATTAACCATATTTTTGGCATGTGAATGAATTGGCAAATTAGCAGAGGAATCCATGCTGGGCTTGTAAAAATCTGGTCACTTATAATGATATTGGAATGTCTATACTCTACACAAGCCCTGGACAACTCATTCCATTATAGTGGTGGGCAGGAAGACAATCAAATAAAGCATTCACGGAATGCATGCATGTATCTGCTGTGGCGTTTTTGTTGAAGGTCACACCCCAAAAACATGTGGGACACTACCCAAGGACCATGTACCAAGTGTCATGAAAATCGAGCGACATATGTGGATACACCAAGCAATTTTATAATTCTGACCATGTTGAACCATGACATCCAGTGACCTTGATTCCATTGTGAAAGGGGTAACTGGGGAACTTAGCCAAGAAACCATTACATGCAAGTGGCATGAAAATGCGTGAACGTATATCTGGAAATAGTGGGGAATTATGGTTAGGCGTTAAAAAGTTGGGGTCAAATTTTATACAAAACACAGAAAAATGCACCTTACATTGAAGCAATCCCCATTGCCTCTTGCAGATGACACAAAAACACACAATACAGACATTCACAGCACACCGGAGGATGGTGACTTCATGCCCTTCATTGACATTACCCTAATGTAGTCTACAATATTTGCTATCCAAACAAATCATTGCCACCAAGGTTCATTCTAATTGGACCATGGAGAATGAGAAACCTTTGAACACTAACAGCCAACCACATATGAAGAAATTAGGACTGGCTATTACAACATTAATCAGCCAACACAAAAATGAATGGCTAATGGGAATAGAGGAATCCCATCTTATGAAAGATATCAGCTCTTCCAGCACATGACCAGAATTCTAACTTCACATGACACGAGAATCACACATTAGCATGGGTCTCTGGTCATCTGTTCTGGGGGGAAGGGGAGGAGGTGAAATTGCCATTCTAGCAGCATGTATCTTTTCAAACAGTAACTGCCATTTTTAGGTGTAATATGCAGGGAGGGCCACTTTTCAGAAAACCCTGAATTCAAGGTTTTTGTTAGCCCAAATTTAGCGCCTGTTTTGGGGCTTTTAAGGCCAATTTCAGGGTTTTTTAAGGGGTTTCATGGGTTTTCAACCAGTTTCAGGGTTTTTTGAGTGGTGCTGAGTGACATCCTGAATCAGGCAGCTGCCTATGAAACTGCTTTTGAATACTGACCATTTTGTCGAACATTTAAAGTTCAGCTTTTAATGATTCAGATTCCATGACTGCCATCCATTTGAGTTCCCTGCCATGAACTGGTAGAATGATCAGCACTTTGTCTGTCATGCCATAAGACAGTGGTGAGAATCTGTAGAACTGAAAATAGAGAGATGTGGAATAATAAATATATGCTATACAGAGTTAAATTGTGTTGAAATGGACACTTTCTCCTTTAATCCGGTCCATCAAAAGGCTTAAATGTTTCTTTAATTTTGATATTTTGACTCCTTTTCATTATATTTCCTGGTATGAAGAGTGTTTTCCAAAAACTTATCTGTCATTTAAAGGACAACTGCACATTTGAAAAATAGTGCACCATCAAATCAATATTTTGCAAAATTGATATTTTGCATAATTGTAAAGGCTTTTACATACATTACCCTCATCCTGAATGATTACGACCAAATCACGTCCTTAGGTTCCACAGAACGATTTTATAATTAATATCACCGGGTCGACATTAATGAATTCAAGCAGACAACGGAAATAGCGTGTAACACAAGAAAACACATGCCGCATGCATGTTTCCACCGATATGCACCCTGTTTGACCCGGTCTGGTGACCTTTGTGGTTTTAATATCATTGAGTAGGAGTTATGATATTCATGTAGTATACATATTGTTTGATTAAAGTTATGGAAAATTTTATGGAAAAGTTAGCCTACAAATTACCTGGAGTCTTTAACCTCTTATTAACTCCCTATCTGCTTTTTTTTAATGTTATTTTTATGTATAAATGTATTTCTATGCTTCCAATAGCCTAGACTATCATTTGAGAGCAAATTGAGAAATTTCATATTTCGTGAAAATGTGCCAGTGCCAGCTTTAATAAAAATAAAATTGAGATAGAACCACCACCATGCAGTAAACTCATTGTCAGAAGCAACACATATTCTCAATGTTTTATCAATTAGTCAAAACCATGTTTGTTGATAATCATATAACTTAGGCCTGATTTCCTTCCAATGTTGACTGAACATATGCATTTTCCTTCGTGAGTAAGTGATGCCCCAAAATACAAATAACACCTAAAAGAAAATGGACGTCCTCCCATTGACCCCGGTCACACCCTGCGGCCATTGCTCTCCTCAGCGCCGTTTTGGCCCAAGCGCACACGGATGCAAATACGTAACTATTATGTTGTGGGTAGGGAACGGAGTGGGAAGTCAACATTGGAAGGAATCAGGCCTCAGTAGGATTTATAAACAGTAACATGTTTTGTGAACAAATCATTACACTGAGCTTATTTCCTTTAACAAACCAAATGTTGAACTGAAACAATATGCATAACCTTCGTTGAATGCATATTTTCAATCACACCAGACCAGACTAGCTCTACTAGTCATAGTGAACATAATAGTGTTCTCCGAGCGCGGCTCAACGGATGCATCCAAAGGATGGGACGGAGACACAAAAACATAAAGACACATATGATGGACTCAAGGATCAACATCAATAAAATTGAACACAATAGATGCCACCACAGGCGAATACTACTCCGGGGCGATGTGCCATGGTCGGCAACTTAGGTATGTGGGGAAGTTTTGGTAGATTTTAGTGTTGTTTCTGCCGGAGTGCCCTCGCAACAACGCTTTCTGCTTGTGGCATTTCTACGTTTCTGTCGTACATCCCACGAAACCGTTGTGGAGCCCTCACGACATGCTGGCAATTTCGGCGATTGAGATCTCGCGGTGGGATGGGCCAAGAGTAAGCGATGTTTTCGAACAGAATGAGCCACAACGTGCCGCCGCAGGTACGCCGTCCACCCGCACCGGAAGCAGTGATAACCGCGGAAACCCATCTGGCTAGCGTCGCCTTGACGCGGAAACCATGGGGGCACATGAGTGAGAAACAACCCATCGTGTTCGAGCCCCGGAGAGAAGTGGTTTGGCGCTTATAGTACTCCTGGGCCCGAACAGGACACCACAGGCGATCCATCCGCCGCACCGACGAACTGCTGCGATCCGGGGTAGGATGATGGTCGAGGGTCTAAAAAGGAAGATGTCTGCGTATTTTGGGCCAGAGTCTGGCGCTGAGAAACAGCCTTACCCTGTCCCGGGAGAACTCTTGACGCCGATATTGAGATGTTTTTTAATCTCGAGCATCGTCTCCCGGCGGCAAGTGCGACCAGGAAGGCCCGTCTTGTAGAGTGCATTCTTAACGAAGCCTCACTCATATTCGAACGGAGGCCTAGTCAAGTAGTCTAAGACGGTATTTAGGTCCTCAAGGAGGGACCACCTTCTTGGCCGGAGGGTCGAGTGGTGTTTGGTCCCATCCCCTCCGAAGGAGACGTTTGTCCCTCATCTTGATGGTAGACCCTTCCGCAAAACCCTCTTGGATAGCAAGGATGGCGGCCTTAAATTTCTAATGTACGAAAGGTTTCCAGGCCGCTATCGAAGCGTTGCAGTGAGGAAGTCCGCGGTCTCGGCTACAGTAGCTCGAGTCGGAGAGACTTCTCGTCGCTCACACCACCGGAAGTGGTCCAAGATGCTTACTGTAAGCGTCCACCGTGGATCTCCCTTCCAGCTGATATGAGCGAGGAAGCCCTCTGCGAAAAGCCCTTTATCTCGGCTCGTGGGGCCTGATAATGGCCACCATCAACGCTAGATGTCTATCGATAGACTGGCGTTTTTTTTTTTCCCCCCGTCCGGAAGTGATATTAGATCCCGGACGGATTGGTAGTCGTCGTGGCAGAGCACAAGACATCTACCATTGGCCAGAACCAAAGGTGTTTCGGCCAGAAGGAGCACCTGAGGATGACCCGACATTCTTCCCGCCCGATTTTCGACACTACACGGTGGGGAATCGGCGGGAATGCGTAGGCCGTGTACCCCGACCAGACTATCGACAGAGCGTCGACTGCGAATGCCCCGGTCGTGAGTCCCGGGTGCAGTACGGAGGGAGCTGGTGACTCAGCCAGAGAAGCAAACAGTCGATCTGCGGAGTGTCGAATCTCTTCCAAGATCGCCCGAGCTACTTGCCGGTTCAGTATCCGTCCGAGCCGTCGTCCTGGGCCGCGAGACAAGATCTCGGCGAGGAAGTTTACGGCGCCGAATTGGACCCGCGGACAAAATGATGGCCCTGTCCCGCGACACCGACGTTAAGGGGGGGGGGGGGGGGGGGGGGGGGGGGGGGATGATACGCATGGCATCGAGACACAGGGTCCGGTACCGTATTCCCGCCCTGCTTGTTGATATATGCCACCACCGTGGAATTGGTCCGTCTGGACCAGGACACTGTTGTTGGTCACCCTCGTCTCGAAGTGAGGCGAGAGTCTTCTTTCGACTCGCCGCACAATTCGCGACGATTGGACATGGGCGCGTGTCCTCTGTCTGGACCACGCCCCAGACACACTCAGATCTGGAGTTAAATCCCCCAAACCCGACTTTGACGCGTCCGTCGTGATGACAAAATCGACGGGGGGCGCAGGGAAAGAGATTCCCTGAGTTAGGTTGGGGCGAGATGACCACCATGTCGGAATAATAATAATAATATTTATTTGAGTTACTAATTAAAGCATAGGCAAAAAGTAACGCCCGGGAAAGAAAAAGGGGCTACACAGCCCAAACACAATAGGTGGATTTCTTTCCTGAGCAAAATAAAGATATACATGCATACATAAATATAATAAGCAAAAATACAATTTCAGATGATAAGCAAGTGTTAAACATCATTACTAAGAAAATGTCTGCTTACATAATGACTTGAATTGATTAAGAATCAGCATTATGATATCAACAGGAATACTTTCCCATAGTCTAAGAAAGGCAACAAATAACAGAATTGAGAAAAGAATTAGTCGTGCACGCCAGTGCAGAAATCTTTTCTACTTCACAACACTTTCTACGACAGAAATCCAAGAAAGAGGTTGGACCCATGCCATTGAGAAGTCGGAAGCAAAATTGCAGCTTTGAAACGTACACAAGTCATCAACTTTCATAGGCCAAATTTCAGACAACCTATCAAGATACGTACACGTGACCATGATCAGACCAAGACCTTTTCCTGAACATAAGAACACGCGTTATTCCTTTGGAAATTTCTCAAGCCTTTGAATAAAG